>MU105883.1:16603-32401 GCA_012274485.2 Sinapis alba | reverse complement strand
TGATTAGAAAGTGGAATAACTTCTTCAACATAACTCCTATGAGATTTATTCAACTTTATGAAAGACTATCCCTTGATTAATGGTTCCAAATAAAGCTTCTTACATAGTAATTCATCCTGCTTTGTTTCGAAGCTTGAAGAACTTGTCATTTGTCTAAACAGGCTAACCATGGATATCCTGATTAGAAAGTGGAATAACTTCTTCAACATAACTCCTATGGGATTTATTCAACTTCATGAAAGACTCTCCACTGATTAATGGTTCCAAATCAAGCTTCTTACATAGTGATTCATACTGGTTTGATTAGAAGCTTGAAGAACTTGCCATATGTCTAAACAGGCTAAACATGGATATCCTGATTAGAAAAAGGAATAACTTCTTTAACATAAATCCTAAGGGATTTATTCAACTTCATGAAAGACTCTCCACTGATTATTGGTTCCAAATCAAGTTTCTTACATAGTGATTCATCCTGGTTTGATTAGAAGGTTGAAGAACTTGTCATATGTTCAAACAGGCTAAACATGGATATCATTATTAAAAAGTGGAATAACTTCTTTAACATAACTCCTATGAGATTTATTTAACTTCATGGAGAATCTCCACTGATTAATGGTACAAAATAAAGCTTCTTACATAGTGATTCGTCATGGTTCGATTAGAAGGTTAAAGAACTTGTCATATGTCCAAACAGGCTAAACATGGATATCAAGATTAGAAAGTGGAATAACTTCTTCAACATAACTCCTATGGGATTTATTCAACTTCATGGAGACTCTGCACTAATTAATAGTTCCAAATCAAGCTTCTTACATAGTGATTCATCCTGGTTTAATTATAAGTATGAAGAACTTGTCATATGTCTAATGAGGCTAACAATGGATATCCTGATTAGAAAGTGGAATAACTTCTTCAACATAACTACTATGGGTTTTATTAAACTTCATGAAAGACTCTCCACTGATTATTGGTTCCAAATCAAGCTACTTACATAGTGACTCATCTTGGTTCGATTAGAAGCTTGAAGAACTTGCCATATGTTTAAACATGCTAACCATGGATATCCTTATTAGAAAGTGGAATAACTTCTTCAACACAACTCCTATTGGATTTATTCAACTTCATGAAAGACTCTCTACTGATTAATGGTTCCAAAACAAGCTTCTTACATATTGATTCATCCTGGTTCGATTAGAAGCTTGAAGAACTTGCCATGTGTCCAAACAGGCTAACCATGGATATGCTGATTAGAAAGTGAAATAACTTCTTCAACATAATTCCTATTGGATTTATTCAATTTCATGGAGACTGTGCACCAATTAATGGTTCCAAATAAACATTCTTACATAGTGATTCATTCTGGTTTGATTAGAAGGTTGAAGAACTTGTCATATGTCCAAACGGGCGAAACATGGATATCCTGATTAAAAGTGGAAACACTTCTTCAACATAACTCCTATGACATTTATTCAACTTCAAGAAAGACTCTCCACTGATTAATGGTTTAAAATCAAGCTTCTTACATAGTGATTCATCCTGGTTTGATTAGAAGCTTGAAGAACTTGCCATATGTCCAAATATGCTAAACATGGATATCATGATTAGAAAGTGGAATAACTTCTTCAACACAACTCCTATGGGACTTAATTAATTTCAAAGACTCTCCACTGATTAGTGGTTCCAAATCAAGCTTCTTACATAGTGATTCACCCTGGTTTTATTAGAAGTTTGAAGAACTTGCAACATGTCCAAACAGGCTAACCATGGATATCCTAATTAGAAAGTGGAATAACTTCTTCAACATAACTCCTAACGGATTTATTCAACTTCATGGAGACTCTCCACTGATTAATGGTTCCAAATAAAGCTTCTTACATAGTGATTCATCCTGGTTAAATTAGAAGCTTGAAGAACTTGCTATGTGTCCAAACAATCTAACCATGGATATCATGATTAGAAAATGGAATAACTTCTTCAACATAATTAGAAAAGGGAATAACTTCTTTCACTTCATGGAGACTATCAACTGAATAATGGTTTCAAATCAAGCTTATTCATCCTCGTTTGATTAGAAGCTTGAAGAACTTGCCATATGTCCAAACAGGCTAACCATATATATCCTGATTAGAAAGTGAAATTACTTCTTCAACATAACTCTTATGGGATTTATTCAACTTCATGGAGACTCTCCACTGATTAATGGTTTCAAATCAATCTTCTTACATAGTGATTCATTGTGGTTTTATTAGAAGCTTGAAGAACTTGTCATATGTCCAAACAGGCTAACCATGGATATCCTGATTAGAAAGTGGAATAACTTCTTCAACATATCTCCTATGGGATTTATTCAAACTTCATGGAGACTCTCCACTGATTAATGGTTCAAAACCAAGCTTCTTACATAGTTATTCATCCTGGTTTGATTATAATGTTGAAGAACTAGTCATATGTCCAAACATGCTAAACATGGATATCCTGATTAAAAAGTTGAATAACTTCTTCAAGATAACTCCTATAAGATTTTTCAACTTCATGAAAGACTCTCCACTGATTAGTGGTTCCAAATCAAGCTTCTTACATAGTGATTCATCCTGGTTCGATTAGAAGCTTGAAGAACTTGCCATGTGTCCAAACATGCTAACCATGGATATCTTGATTAGAAAGTGGAATAACTTCTTCAACATAACTCCTAAGGGATTTATTCAACTTCATGGAGACTCTGCACTGATTAATGGTTCCAAATCAAGCTTCTTATATAGTGATTCATCATGGTTTGATTAGAGGCTTGACGAACTTTCCATATGTCCAAACAGGCTAAACATGGATATCCTGATTAGGAAGTGGAATAACTTCTTCAACATAACTGCTATGTTGATATATTCAATTTCATGAAAGAATCTCCACTGATTATGATTCAAAATCAAGCTTCTTACATAGTGATTCATCCTGGTTTGATTAGAAGCTTGAAGAACTTGCCATATGTCCAAACATTTTAAACATGGATATCTTGATTAGAAAGTGGAATAACTTCTTGAACATAACTCCTACCGGATTTATTCAACTTCATGGAGACTCTCCACTGATTAATGGTTCCAAATCAAGCTTCTTACATAGTGATTCATCCTGGTTTGATTAGAAGCTTGAAGAACTGTCCATATGTTTAAACTGGCTAACCATGGATATCATGATTAGAAAGTGGAATAACTTCTTCAACATAACTCCTATGGGAGTTATTCAACTTCATGAAAGACTCTCCATTGATTAATGGTTACAAATCAAGCTTCTTACATAGTGATTCATCCTGGTTCGATTAGAAGCTTGAAAAACTTGCTATGTGTCCAAACAGGCTAACTATGGATATCCTAATTAGAAAGTGGAATAAGTTCTTCAACATAACTCCTATGAGATTTATTGAACTTCATGAAAGACTCTCCACTGATTAATGATTCCAAATCAAGCTTCTTACATAGTGATTCATCCTGATTTGATTAGAAGCTTGAAGAACTTGCCATGTGTCCAAACAGGCTAACCATGGATATCTGATATCTTGTGCATTTACATGATTTTAGGTTGCTTTTTAGTCATTTTATCTAGCATTTAGATGTATTTAGAGTTTATTTAGGTTGCATAGCATTGCATATGTCTATATCAGGTATTGGAGATCCTTTATGATGATTTTGGAGGCATTTGGGGTATGTTTTGGGACCAAAGAAGAGATGTTTTGAGCATAAGTCGTCACCATGCCTCACCACCGTAGTGACATAGCCATAGCGACATAAATAAGTCGCTAAGGATCCACCCGAGCTTCCTAGTGACAAAGCGTAGCGACCTCGTCTAACCGCTACAAGACATCGACTCAAAGGCGAAGCTGTAGCGATACCAACGTAGCGACATGACGTAGTCGCTATGAACATTTGCGAGATCCCAAGCGACATGGCGTAGCGACAAGTCTAGGTCGCTACAAGAACCTGAAGACCAGTCGAAATTACTAAGTTCTGTGGCGACGTGAGTGTAGCGACTTGAGTAAGTCGCTAGAGACTTCTCCAGACCTCCTAGCGACATGGTGTAGCGACGACTGCAAGTCGGTACACGCCCTGAAGAACACACAAGCCAGCTAGCGACCATGACGTAGCGGGGAGACCAAGTCGCTACAGGCAAAAAAGACTACTTTTGCCGGGTCGACCCAAGTTTGTTGGGTTGACCCGGTTTGTTTTTAGGATTACTATAAATACACTTTAGACCAAAATATTTATCTTATCTTGTTTTCTCTCTAAAAAAACATTTTGCTTTTTGGTGAAAGATCCATCCTTTGTCATCTTTTCACCTTGTTATCTTGTGTTTATTGTTTGATCTGGATCACTAACCATGTTTAACCTTGAATCATCCAAGGTTTTTGGGTTTAACATGTCTATTAGTGAGTTACCTTTTGGATTCATGGGTTAGGGTGATTAGAGTGATTGAGTGAAGATCTATGGTGTTTAGTGTTAGATCATTTTGTTTCCTTGCTTATCTACTATTCTTATTGCTAGATTAGTGTTGGACTCTCTAATCTAGAGCATAGGCATCTCTCACCCGGAAGGTGTTCAATGAAATGCCTGAACCAAGTTGATCTTGCTCTTAGCATTCTTGACCAAAGACATTTGATGTTAGGATTGCTTAGATAGTTAATAGACTAGTTCTTAATGATTGCTTTAACTATTTCAACCAAAGACATTTGATGTTTGATTAGTTAAGGTAAATGAACATTCATCTTGACAAAGAGCTTGTTTAGGATTGTGTCTAGACTTAAGGATACCATTGATTGATAGTTTGTCATCCTAGGTTTAATCTTAGTCACTTGAAATCAAGTCCCTACACCCATGAGTCCTCTTTATTCCTATTGAATTAAAGTTTCAGTTGAATTAGTCTTGCTAGTTTTGTTACTTGATAATATCATTCACTTGGTTGTACTTAGATTAAGCATGAACTTGTATTCCCGTTGCATTGAGATCACTTAGAATTGGATTGACATCTTTCTAAATTACTTTGATATTAAGATCCTTGAAAAGTCCTTATCAAATTTCTATGGTACTTGTGGTTCTCTATCATGTTGATCAAGCTGGACTTGATCTCAAAGTTGTTGTTTTCCACAACTGGAGCTCGAAGTCCCAACCTATTCCCATGAATATGAGGTTGATCATAGGTGCCAATAGAGCGAGCTTGGCGCTGTGGATGGTTAGGCCTTGGTTATCAGCTCCATGGCCATTGCCCGCTTGAGCATCATTGTCAACGTGAAGTTGTTGATCCATATCAAATCCCAACCTTAGTATGTGAGCACGGTTCTCGTCTTCTCGTCTCTTTCTTGCGATTTCTCTTTCAAATGCTTTGATATCGTCAACTCGGGGAACAAGATCAGTAGGTCCTCTGCTCCTCAAGTTCATATACCTGAGTCACAAAAGAGATGAAGAAAGTGTGTAAGTAATCAAGTAACAAAAACAAAAAAAACTTAGTCTCAAGCAAACAACCAAATCCCACTGTCAAAATCTACTTCGGTCCCAGTGTGAAACCGGTAGGAAGCTTGAAGAAGTCAAGGCAACGGATGAAAAGGGTCCTTGGTATGCTGATTTAGTGAACTACTTGGCTTGTGGAAAGGAACCTTTGGGACTCCAAGGATATGCTAAGAAGAAGTTCTACAAGGAGGTGAGGAGATACTTTTGGGATGAACCTTACCTCTACATACTTTGTAGGGATCAACACTATAGAAGAGTAGTAGCTGAGGAAGAAGTTGAAGGGATCCTTACACACTGTCATGGATCATCCTATGGAGGTCACTTTGCTACATTCAAAACAGTTGCTAAGGTGCTACAAGCTGGATTTTGGTGGCCACATATGTTCAAAGATACTCAAGACTTTGTCTCAAGGTGTGATTCATGTCAAAGAAGAGGAACATCACTAAGAGGAATGAGATGCCTCAAAACCCAATCCTTGAGGTAGAAGTGTTTGATGTGTGGGGTATTGACTTCATGGGACCATTCCCATCTTCCTTTGGCAATGAATATATCTTGGTTGCTGTAGACTACGTCTCCAAGTGGGTGGAAGCAATAGCCAGTCCAACAAATGATGCTAAGGTTGTCCTCAAGATGTTCAAGAGCATCATCTTCCCAAGGTTTGGAGTACCAAGAGTTGTGATCAGTGATGGAGGTTCTCTTTCCATTAACAAACTGTTTGAGAGTCTTCTCAAGAGGAATGGTGTCAAGCATAAGGTTGCAACTCCTTACCATCCCCAAACAAGTAGTCATGTTGAGATCTCCAACAGAGAAATCAAAGCCATTTTGGAGAAGACTGTTGGAGCAACAAGGAAGGATTGGTCTGTCAAGTTAGACGATGCACTTTGGGCATACAGAACCGCTTACAAGACTCCTTTGGGCACTACACCTTTCAACCTAGTGTATGGGAAAGCCTGTCATCTATCAGTAGAGCTTGAGTACAAAGCATTGTGGACTGTGAAATTGTTGAATTATGACATCAAGAGTGCCAAGGAGAAGAGACTTCTCCAACTAAATGAGCTTGATGAGATTAGGCTCGATGCTTTTGAGAACTCAAGGATTTGCAAGAAGAAGACCTTTCATGACAAGAGGATCTTGAAGAGAGAGTTCAAATCTGGTGATCAAGTGTTGCTTTACAATTCTCGGTTGAAGCTGTTTCCCGGGAAACTTAAGTCTGGATGGTCCGGCCCATTCAAAGTCAAGGAAGTTAAACCATATGGGGTAATCTTGTTGAGTTGTACTGATGGAAGAGACTTTGTGGTCAATGGACAAAGTGTCAAGCTGTACATGGGAACCACCATGGAAGGAGAAGGGATCTCAGTCCCACTCTCCGACCCCATCTCCGCCTAGCCTCAAAGAAAGGTAGTCAAGCTAGTGACTTAAAACAAGATCGCTTGGGAGGAAATCCCATGTCTATCCTTGTATATATTTTGATTTTCTTTATCTTTTTAGGACTGTTTAAGGTTTGTGAGTGAGTCTTTTTCAGCTAAAGGAGGAACATTGAGCCAAGTAAAGAACACGTAGCGACTTCATCCTAGCGACATACCCATGTCGCCACAGTGCAACACGAGATGAGCAAAGCGTAGCGACCTAGACATAGCGATTAGGTGAAGTCGCTAGAAGATTCTGCGAGCTCCCAAGCGACAAGGCTTAGCGACAAGTCCGGGTCGCTATGGTTTCGAAAAAGGTCCGATGAAAATATTCCTAAGTGTCGTAGCGACAAGGGTATAGCGATGTGAGGTCGTCGCTTAACAGCTCTGCGAACTCCCTAGCGGCGTGGCGTAGCGACGTGAGCAAGTCGCTACAAGTTGACAAAGACATGAACCGTTGTAGCGACCAAGCACTAGCAACTTGAGCTCGTCGCTACAAGATTTGCGAGCCTACTAGCGACATTGGTGTAGCGACTTGATCTCGTCGCTACACGATCCATGTAAGTCTTCTTCCTTTCGAAACCGGTTCAATTTTAATGAACCGGTTTGATATCAGAACAAAACCGTGACCCTCTCTCTCCTTTTCTCCTCTCACGCCACCATCTTCCTCTCCTCACTCTCTCTTTCTCTCCCCAACTCCATTAACATAACTTCTTCAATTCTCCATCATTTTCATTGACTCAAGTTGCTAGATTCACGAAATCACTTTCTCTGTGCATTCATCTCCCTGATTTTCGCTCAAGCAAGCTAGGGTATGTTGAATTCGAATTGATTGTCATGAACTATAAAAATCCAAATTTTTCAAAGTTGTTGCATGTTCGATTTAGGGTTCAAGAAGTGTTCTTTATGTTCATATATTCTTGTTTGTGGTGTTGGGTTGATGAATTTCGTGATAGAATGGCTTGAATTGCAATTTTGAAAATTAGGGTTCTTGGGCAATTTGGGGGAAATCAAAAATTTGGGGGAAAATAGTTGTTTCTACTTTGTTTAGAAACAATTATGTGTTCTAGAGCTATTGATAAGCCAATTGATTCATTTGCATCTCATTTGCTTATGAAAATTTGTTAAAAGGAATGACTTGGAATTGACACTTGAAATTTGAAATGCTTAATTGTGAATTAGCTTGTTGAGTGTTTGATAAGTAATTGGTGTATGCCATTCATGATTGTTTAAGCTTTGTGTCGAAGTGGTCCTAAGCTATCTCAAGTGTTTTGTTTCAGGTACCAATGAGGACAAGATCATTAGCAAGGAATACGGAGCCCAGTCCTAACCCTGCCCAAAGAGAAGAGGAAGAAAGGCTATAGGATGAGCGGTTAGTGGAGATCACCAGAGAAATCGAAGAAGGTCTTGCAGCTCCATCCGAGAGTGAAAATGAAGAGAAAAGACCGGTTAGGAAAGCTAAGGCACCTAAAGGAAAAGGAAAAAAAGTGCGTCTACAGCCTCAAGGGACAAGAACAACAGTCCAACAAGGACGCAATTGCTTGCTCATCTCAGAGACAAGATCACATGGGTTCCAACAAGATTCCCGGATCCCCTGTTCTTGAGAGAGACGGAGCTGTATGATGAGGTGTTACAAATGCTTCAAAACATGGGACTGCAATCACTCCTCGCAATGGAAGCCCAACCCTTTTATGAAGATGCTTCATGTCAATTCCTTTCCTCACTCGAAGTGACCCGTTACAATGACGGGAATGATCCGTTTGGATATGGGAGGATTCAGTTCAAGATAAACGGGAAAACCTACAAGTTGAGCTACAAAGAGATAGGCGACATCATGGATTTTAATGACAATGAGCATGCCGGGATCCCTTCAGATTGGGGTATTGGGGACAAGCTTTGGACCCTCATTGCAGGAGGTGAACCTTGCAACCCCCAATTCAACAAGAGCACAAGCATTCAAAACCCGATTATGCGGTATGTTCATCGTATCTTGGGTAATACTATCTTTGGTCGACGGGAGTCGGGTAATGTCTTGGAAGATGAGTTGTGATTAATGGGACTTGGATTAGAGTCATTGATGGGAAGAGCTACATTGTATGGTGAGGATGAGGCTATCTTTTCATCATTTTGTAGAGTTGGATTCTTCGTCAAGAGGTTAATGTACTACAAGGGATGGGCTTGGACTACATCCGATAAGACACCGCAACTGAACATAGGCGGATTGATCACACCACTGTTGAGAGCAGCAGGTGTTCCTCTTGAAAATGAGCCTAAGGGTGCTCAAGAACTTTTGTTCATGGATGGCCCGTACAGGAGGAAGATCATGTTTCTTGCAGCGATGTACAACGACAAGTATGTCTTCTCTTTCCTCTTGGATGCGCATAAAGCAGCGCTTGTCTTGCCATGCCCGTACTTGGTAACAATCAGCCGGAGATCCTCCATCACTTTTGACATCCCACACCACCACCAGCTTGTTGGACACACTACGCTCGGTCGTGTCCCCAATAGGAGGAGAGTCTCTACGAGACAATCTACTGCTGGACCCTCTTCTTCCACTGCTGCCCCTGCATCCTCTTCCAGGGCTGTCCCTGAGATTCATGAGGAAGGACCAATGCTCTATGGCCCTCCTCGGTATCACTTCAAGCCATTTACAGCACCTCTCCCACAGGGTCCCTTGCGTGATGCTCACGAATATATTGGGAAGCTTCAAGGATGGAATAGAATTAAGGACAAGACTATCTATAAACTCAAGGCTAAGTACAAGGCTTTGAAGAAGACAGTGAAGCAGAATGCTCAGTCCTCAGCCAAGTTTATGAGGAAGGTTGGTGACATCTTGGTTAACGCGGGAATAGGAGGATGTAGTGCAAGTGACTTTGACGTCGCTGAGACCTCTACTCAGCAGCCTCGTCACCGACTCTCGATAGATCGCCAGCGACGCAAGAGGCGAAACCCTCCTCCTGTTCGTGGGGATTCTGAGAATGAATCTCCCTCCATGGACACCTCTGAGGAAGAAACAGAAGGTGAAGAAGTGCGATCTGAGCAACCCCAAGAAGAAGAGGGAGGTAATGAGCAAGAAGGTAGAGACGAGGAGGAAGGCAACAACGAAGAAGGCGACGACGAGGCTACTGCCTCGGATTCATTTTGAGGTATCTCCATACCTTTATCTTTGTATATATTTTTCTAATTTTTCATTTATCTTATTTTCGGTATCTCTTTCTATCTTGATCACATAGAGACTGTGTGATTCAAGTGTGGGGGAAGTACCAAGTATTTAACCATTTTAGTGTTTTGTGTATAAGCCATGCATTGTAGAACATTTCAATTGCATAGAAAAACAAAAAAAATAAAAATATCATCATTTAGAATCATGTAGTTGCATCACTTGCATCCTTAAGATTGAGTCTAGAGCATACATTGATTTGCATTAAAAAAATGAAAAAAGAATCATTTAGGTTGCATTCATAGCATACATTGATTTGCATTAAAAAAAAGAATCACTTAGGTTGCATTCATATGCATTGGGAGCAATGATTGAAAAATGCCATTTAATGAACACATTTCTAGAACTCAAGTTGACACCCTTGTCAAATATATCAAGTAGCCTAAGCAATTCTTGAAAAACTTGTATGTTTCGAGCCTTGAAAACTCTTCTTGAAACTTGTTGCTTGCTTAATATTGACATTGTTCTTGAAGGCCAACTCCAATCTGAACTTGAATTTAATGAACTTAATCTCTCTTGCTTATGGGTACTTGCATACTTTATCATGGATATTATACACATTTGGGTTATCTTATCCATTTCACCACCCTCTTGTTAACCCAAATGGCACCCCCTACCCAATATCCCTTACCATTCCTTGAAACCACCATTTATTTGTTTGAGTGAGGTCTCTTATTGATAGCTTGTCATGTGCAAAATCTTGAGAGTATTGGGAGCGACATAGGTTTGTTTTCATTTTTGGCTAGCATTAGGATCTCTTTGGAGCTAGCACTTAGGAGCATGGTTGGGGTTTGTGTACTTTGATTCAGTTGATCATGGGAATTGGAGAGAATTGGTGAGGAGAGATCAATCCAAAAAGAGTGTTAAGAAAAAAAAATGAGAAATAAAACTTCTAGGGACTAAGGAAAAGAAAAAAGAAAAAGAAAGCTCTAGTGTGTAAATCAAACTCCTCCTCCAAAGTAAAAAAAAAAAACAATAAGTAGTGGGGAATGAAGAAAAGAGTATTGAGCTAAGTATAAGAAAGAAAAGTCCCTAGTTAGTTAATAAGAGAAAAAGAATGAAAAAGCTCATTAAGTGAGTGATGAAAGTGGGTTTAGTTTTGGGGTTTTGAAGTGATGAAAGGAAAGGGGTAGAGCTTGGCATCAATTAGGGAAGGGTAGAGTGATGAGAACAAATTTATGTGTGCATGAGTTGCTTCCTTTCTTAGATAAATTTTGCATAATGATCATGCTCCTTTTCTTGAGTGTTGTCACATTGAAATGATACATTAAAACCCTCTCTTCTTTCACATTTTACCCTCTTCACACACCAAGCCAAATGATAGAGATCAAGTCCCCATTTGCAAGAATCCACCCTTTGTATTGTTTAATTGAATGTGAAATTTGGTCTAGGGAGCATGTTGGTGGATTAGCATTACAGCTTGTGTAGATATAAAAGAGTTTTGATAGGCTTTGAGAAGCTAGAGTATAATTAAAGTGTTTGCTCATGCTACTTGCTATGTTTTTCTAAGGATGTCACCTTGAGGGTTAGAAAGTGTTTCATTGGCTATGAGCTCCCAACTCATTATCTTCTCCTCTCATGAGTTCTTGAAAGTTTACTTGTGGACAAGTAAAGGACTAGTGTGGGGGAGTTGATATCTTGTGCATTTACATGATTTTAGATTGCTTTTTAGTCATTTTATCTAGCATTTAGATGTATTTAGAGTTTATTTAGGTTGCATAGCATTGCATATGTCTATATCAGGTATTGGAGATCCTTTATGATGATTTTGGAGGCATTTGTGATGTTTTGGGACCAAAGAAGAGATGTTTTGAGCATAAGTCGTCACCATGCCTCACCACCGTAGCGACATAGCCATAACGACATAAACAAGTCGCTAAGGATCCACCCGAGCTTCCTAGCAACAAAGCGTAGCGACCTCATCTAACCGCTACAAGACATCGACTCAAAGGAAAATCCGTAGCGACACCAGCGTAGCCACATGACGTAGTCGCTATGAACATTTGCGAGACCCCAAGCGACATGGCGTAGCGACAAGTCCAGGTCGCTATAAGAACCTGCAGATCAGTCGAAATTACTAAGTTTTGTGGCGACGTGAGTGTAGCGACTTGAGTAAGTCACTAGAGACTTCTCCGGACCTCCTAGCGACATGGTGTAGCGACGACTACAAGTCGCTACACGCCCTGAAGAACACACGAGCCAGCTAGCGACCATGACGTAGCGGGGAGACCAAGTTGCTACAGGCGAAAAAGACTACTTTTGTCGGGTCGACCCAGGTTTGTTGGGTTGACCCGGTTTGTTTTTAGGATTACTATAAATACACTTTAGACAAAAATATTTATCTTATCTTGTTTTCTCTCTAAAAACACATTATGCTATTTGGTGAAAGATCCATCCTTTGACATCTTTTCACCTTGTTATCTTGTGTTTATTGTTTGATCTGGATCACTAACCATGTTTAACCTTGAATCATCCATGGTTTTTGGGTTTAACATGTCTATTAGTGAGTAGTTACCTTTTGGATTCATGGGTTAGGGTGATTAGAGTGATTGAGTGAAGATCTAGGGTGTTTAGTGTTAGATCATTTTGTTTCCTTGCTTATCTACTATTCTTATTGCTAGATTAGTGTTGGCCTCTCTAATCTAGAGCATTAGGCATCTCTCACCCGAAAAGTTTTCGATGAAATGCCTGAACCAAGTTGATCTTGCTCTTAGCATTCTTGACCAAAGACATTTGATGTTAGGATTGCTTAGATAGTTAATAAACTAGTTCTTAATGATTGCTTTAGCTATTTCAACCAAAGACATTTGATGTTTGATTAGTTAAGGTAAATGAACATTCATCTTGACAAAGAGCTTGTTTAGGATTGTGTCTAGACTTAAGGATACCATTGATTGATAGCTTGCCATCCTAGGTTGAATCTTAGTCACTTGAAATCAAGTCCCTACACTCATGAGTCCTCTTTATTCATATTGAAATAAAGTTTAAGTTGAATTAGTCTTGCTAGTTTTGTTACTTGATAATATCATTCACTTGGTTGTACTTAGATTAAGCATGAAAGTGTATTCCTGTTGCATTGAGATCACTTAGAATCGAATTGACATCTTTCTATATTACTTTGAAAAGTTCTTATCAATATCCTGATTAGAAAGTGAAATAACTTCTTCAACATAACTCCTATGGGATTTATTCAACTTCATGGAGACGCTGCACTGATTAATGGTTCCAAATCAAGCTTCTTACATAGTGATTCATCCTGATTTGATTAGAAGTTTGACGAACTTGCCATATGTCCAAACAGGCTAAACATGGATATCCTGATTAGAAAGTGAAATAACTTTTTCAACATAACTCCTATGTGATTTATTCAATTTCGTGAAAGAATCTCCACTGATTATGGTTCCAAATCAAGCTTCTTACATAGTCATTCATCCTGGTTTGATTAGAAGCTTGAAGAACTTGCCATATGTCCAAACATGCTAAACATGGATATCCTGATTAGAAAGTTGAATAACTTCTTCAACATAACTCCTATGGATTTATTCAACTTCATGAAAGACTCTCCACTGATTAGTGGTTCCAAATCAAGCTTCTTACATAGTGATTCATCCTGGTTTGATTAAAAGTTTGAAGAACTTGCCATATGTCCAAACAGGCTAACCATGGATATCCTGATTAGAAAGTGGAATAACTTCTTCAACATAACTTCTACCGGATTTATTAAACTTCATGGAGACTCTCCACTGATTAATGGTTCCAAATCAAGCTTCTTACATAGTGATTTATCCTGGTTTGATTAGAAGTTTGAAGAACTTGCCATATGTCCAAACAGGCTAACCATGCATATCCTGATTAGAAAGTGGAATAACTTCTTCAACATAACTCCTATGTGATTTATTCAATTTCATGAAAGAATTTCCACTGATTAGTGGTTCCTAATCAAGCTTCTTACATAGTGATTCATCCTGGTTTGATTAGAAGTTTGAAGAACTTGCCATATGTCCAAACAGGCTAACCAAGGATATCCTGATTAGAAAGTGGAATAACTTCTTCAACATAAATCCTATGAGATTTATTCAACTTCATGAAAGACTATCCACTGATTAATGGTTCCAAATCAACCTTCTTACATAGTGATTCATCCTGGTTTGATTAGAAGCTTGAAGAACTTGCCATGTGTCCAAACAGGCTAACCATGGATATACCTGATTAGAAAGTGGAATAACGTCTTGAACATAACTCCTATGGGATTTACTCAACTTCATGGAGACTCTGCACTGATTAATGGTTCCAAATCAAGCTTCTTACATAGTGATTAATCCTGGTTTGATTAGAAGCTTGAAGGACTTGCCATATGTTTAAACAGGCTAACCATGGATATCCTGATTAGAAAGTAGAATAACTTCTTCAACATAACTCCTATGGGATTTATTCAACTTCATGAAAGAGTCTCCACTGATTAATGGTTCCAAATAAAGTTTCTTACATAGTGATTCATCCTTGTTCGATTAGAAGCTTGACGAACTTGCCATATGTCCAAACAGGCTAACCATGGATATCCTGATTAGAAAGTGGAATAACTTCTTCAACATAACTCCTATGAGATTTATTCAACTTAATGAAAGATTATCCACTGATTAATGGTTCCAAATCAAGCTTCTTACATAGTGATTCATCCTGGTTTGATTAGAAGCTTGAAGAACTTGCCATGTGTCCAAACAGGCTAACCATGGATATACCTGATTAGAAAGTGGAATAACGTCTTGAACATAACTCCTATGGGATTTACTCAACTTCATGGAGACTCTGCACTGATTAATGGTTCCAAATCAAGCTTCATACATAGTGATTCATCCTGGTTTGATTAGAAGCGTGACGAACTTGCCATATGTCAAAACAGGCTAAACTTGGATATCCTGATTAGAAAATGGAATAACTTCTTCAACATAACTCCTATGTGATTTATTCAATTTCATGAAAGAATTTCCACTGATTATAGTTCCAAATCAACCTTTTTACATAGTGATTCATCATGGTTTGATTAGAAGCTTGAAGAACTTGTCATATGTCTAAACATTCTAAACATGGATATCCTGATTAGAAAGTTGAATAACTTCTTCAACATAACTCCTATGGGATTTATTCAACTTCATGAAAGACTCTCCACTGATTAGTGGTTCCAAATCAAGCTTCTTACATATTGATTAATCTTGGTTTGATTAGAAGTTTGAAGAACTTGCCATATGTCCAAACAGGCTAACCATGGATATCCTGATTAGAAAGTGGAATACCTTCTTCAACATAACTCCTACCGGATTTATTCAACTTCATGGAGACTATCAACTGAATAATGGTTCCAAATCAAGCTTCTTACATAGTGATTCATCCAGGTTTGATTAGAAGCTTGAAGAACTTGCCATATGTCCAAACATGCTATTCATGGATATCCTGATTAGAAAGTGGAATAACTTCTTCAACATAAATCCTATGAGATTTATTCAACTTCATGAAACACTCTCCCCTAATTAATAATTCCAAATCAAGCTTCTTACATAGTGATTCATCCTGGTTTGATTAGAAGCTTGTAGAACTTGCCGTATGTCCAAACAGGCTAAACATGGATATCCTGATTAGAAAGTGGAATAACTTCTTCAACATAACTCCTATGAGATTTATTCAACTT
>MU105883.1:3150-15224 GCA_012274485.2 Sinapis alba | reverse complement strand
TATTCAACTTCATGAAAGAGTCTCCACTGATTAATGGTTCCAAATCAATCTTCTTACATAGTGATTCATCCTGGTTTGATTAGAAGCTTGACGAACTTGCCCTATGTCCAAACAGGTTAACCATGGATATCCTGATTAGAAAGTGGAATAACTTCTTCAACATAACTCCTATGGGATTTATTCAACTTCATGGAGACTCTGCATTGATTAATGGTTCAAAATCAATCTTCATACATAGTGATTTCATCTTGGTTTGATTATAAGCTTGTAGAACTTGCCATATGTCCAAACAAGCTAAACATGGATATCCTGATTAGAAAGTGGAATAACTTCTTCAACATAACTCCTATGTGATTTATTCAATTTCATGAAAGAATCTCCACTGCTTATGGTTCCAAATCAAGCTTCTTACATAGTGCTTCATCCTGGTTTGATTAGAAGCTTGAAGAACTTGTCATATGTCCAAACATGCTAAACATGGATATCATGATTAGAAAGTGGAATAACTTCTTCAACATAACTCCTATGGGATTTATTCAACTTCATGAAAGACTTTCCACTGATTAGTGGTTCCAAATTAAGCTTCTTACATAGTGATTTATCCTGGTTTGATTAGAAGTTTGAAGAACTTGCCATATGTCCAAACAGGCTAACCATGCATATTTTGATTAGAAAGTGGAATAACTTCTTCAACATAACTCCTATGTGATTTATTCAATTTCATGAAAGAATTTCCACTGATTAGTGGTTCCTAATCAAGCTTCTTACATAGTTATTCATCCTGGTTTGATTAGAAGTTTGAAGAACTTGCCATATGTCCAAACAGGCTAACCATGGATATCCTGATTAGAAAGTGGAATAACTTCTTAAACATAACTCCTACCGGATTTATTCAACTTCATGGAGACTCTCCACTGATTAATGGTTCCAAATCAAGCTTCTTACATAGTGATTCATCCTGGTTTGATTAGAAGCTTGAAGGACTTGCCATATGTTTAAACAGGCTAACCATGGATATCCTGATTAGAAAGTAGAATAATTTCTTCAACATAACTCCTATGGGATTTATTCAACTTCATGAAAGAGTCTCCACTGATTAATGGTTCCAAATAAAGTTTCTTACATAGTGATTCATCCTTGTTCGATTAGAAGCTTGACGAACTTGCCATATGTCCAAACAGGCTAACCATGGATGTCCTGATTAGAAAGTGGAATAACTTTTTCAACATAACTCCTATGGGATTTATTCAACTTCATGGAGACTTTTCACTGATTAATGGTTCCAAATCAATCTTCTTACATAGTTATTTCATCTTGGTTTGATTAGAAGCTTGACAAGCTTGCCATATGTCCAAACAGGCTAACCATGGATATCCTGATTAGAAAGTGGAATAACTTCTTTAACATAACTCCTATCGGATTTATTCAACTTCATGGAGATTCTCCACTGATTAATGGTTCCAAATCACGCTTCTTACATAGTGTTTCATCCTGGTTTGATTGGAAGCTTGAAGAACTTGCAATATGTTTAAACAGGCTAACCATGGATATCATGATTAGAAAGTGGAATAACTTTTTCAACATAACTCCTATGGGATTTATTCAACTTCATGGAGAATCTGCACTGATTAATGGTTCCAAATCAATCTTCTTACATAGTGATTTCCTCCTGGTTTGATTAGAAGCTTGACGAACTTCCATATGTCCAAACAGGCTAAACATGGATATCATGATTAGAAAGTGGAATAACTTCTTCAACATAACTCCTATGTGAGTTATTCAATTTCATGAAAGAATCTCCCCTGATTATGGTTCCAAATCAAGCTTCTTACATAGTGATTCATCATGGTTTGATTAGAAGCTTGAAGAACTTGCCATATGTTTAAACAGGCTAACCATGGATATCCTGATTAGAAAGTGGAATAACTACTTCAACATAACTCCTATGAGATTTATTCAACTTCATGAAAGACTCTCCACTGATTAATGGTTCCAAATCAAGCTTCTTACATAGTGATTCATCCTGGTTCGATTAGAAGCTTGACGAACTTGCCATATATCCAAACAGGCTAAACATGGATATCCTGATTAGAAAGTGAAATAACTTCTATAACATAACTCCTATGGGATTTACTCAACATCATGGAAACTCTGCACTGATTGATGGTTCCAAATCAATCTTCTTACATAGTTATTTCATCCTGGTTTGATTAGAAACTTGACGAACTTGCCATATGCCCAAACAGGCGAACCATGGATATCCTGATTAGAAAGTGTAATAACTTCTTCAACATAACTCCTATGACATTTATTCAACTTCATGAAAGACTCTCCACTGATTAATGGTTCCAAATCAAGCTTCTTACATAGTGATTCATTCTGGTTTGATTAGAAGCTTGAAGAACTTGCCATATGTCTAAACAGGCTAAACATGGATATCTTGATTAGAAAAGGGAATAACTTCTTTAACATAAATCCTAAGGGATTTATTCAACTTCATGGAAACTCTCCACTTATTAATGGTTCCAAGTCAAGCTTCTTACATAGTGATTCATCCTGGTTTGATTAGAAGCTTGAAGAACTTGACATATGTCTAAAAAGGCTAAACATGGATATCATGATTAGAAAAGGGAATAACTTCTTTAACATAAATCCTAAGGGATTTATTCAACTTCATGGAGACTATCAACTTAATAATGGTTCCAAATCAAGCTTTGTACATAGATATTCATCCTGGTTTGATTAGAAGTTTGAAGAACTATCCATATGTCGAAACAGGCTAACCATGGATATCCTAATTAGAAAGTGGAATAACTTCTTCAACATAACTCCTATGGGATGTATTCAACTTCATGAAAGACTCTCCACTGATTAATGGTTCTAAATCAATCTTCTTACATAGTGATTCATCCTGGTTCGATTAAAAGCTTGAAGAACTTGTCATGTGTCCAAACAGGCTAACCATGGATATCCTGATTAGAAAGTGGAAAAACTTCTTCAACATAACTCCTCTGAGATTTATTCAACTTCATGAAAGACTCTCCACTGATTAATGGTTCCAAATCAAGCTTCTTACATAGTGATTCATCCTGGTTTGATTAGAAGCTTGACAAACTTGCAATATGTCCAAACAGGCTAACCATGGATATCCTGATTAGAAAGTGGAATAACTTCTTCAACGTAACTCCTACCGGATTTATTCAACTTCATGGAGACTCTCCACTGATTAATGGTTCTAAATCACGCTTCTTACATAGTGTTTCATCTTGGTTTGATTGGAAGCTTGAAGAACTTGCAATATGTTTAAACAGGCTAACCATGGATATCATGATTAGAAAGTGGAATAACTTCTTCAACATAACTCCTATGGGATTTATTCAACTTCATTGAGAATATGCACTGATTAATGGTTCCAAATCAATCTTCTTACATAGTGATTTCATCCTGGTTTGATTAGAAGCTTGACGAACTTCCATACGTCCAAACAGGCTAAACATGGATATCCTGATTAGAAAGTGGAATAACTTCTTCAACATAACTCCTATGTAATTAATTCAATTTCATGAAAGAATCTCCGCTGATTATGGTTCCAAATCAAGCTTCTTACATAGTGATTCTTCATGGTTTGATTAGAAGCTTGAAGAACTTGCCATATGTATAAACAGGCTAACCATGGATATCATGATTAGAAAATGGAATAACTTCTTCAACATAACTCCTATGGGATTTATTCAACTTCATGGAGAATATGCACTGATTAATGGTTCCAAATCAATCTTCTTACATAGTGATTTCATCCTGTTTTGATTAGAAGCTTGACGAACTTCCATACGTCCAAACAGGCTAAACATGGATATCCTGATTAGAAAGTGGAATAACTTCTTCAACATAACTCCTATGTAATTAATTCGATTTCATGAAAGAATCTCCCCTGATTATGGTTCCAAATCAACCTTCTTACATAGTGATTCATCATGGTTTGATTAGAAGCTTGAAGAACTTGCCATATGTATAAACAGGCTAACCATGGATATCCTGATTAGAAAGTGGAATAACTTCTTCAACATAACTCCTATGAGATTTATTCAACTTCATGAAAGACTCTCCACTGATTAATGGTTCCAAATCAAGTTTCTTACATAGTGATTCATCCTGGTTTGATTAGAAGCTTGACGAACTTGCCATATGTCCAAACAGGCTAAACATGGATATCTTGATTAGAAAGTGGAATAACTTCTTCAACATAACTTCTATGTGATTTATTCAATTTCATGAAAGAATCTCCACTGATTATGGTTCCAAATCAAGCTTCTTACATAGTGATTAATCTTGGTTTGATTAGAATCTTGAAGAACTTGCCAATGTCCAAACATGCTAAACATGGATATCATGATTAAAAGTGGAATAACTTCTTCAACATAACTCTTTTGAGATTTATTTAACTTCATGAAAGACTCTCCACCGATTAATGGTTCCAAATAAAGCTTCTTACATAGTGATTCATCCTGGTTTGATTAGAAGCTTGAAGAACTTGTCATATGTCTAAAAAGGCTAAACATGGATATCCTGATTAGAAAAGGGAATAACTTCTTTAACATAAATCCTAAGGGATTTATTCAACTTCATGGAGACTCTCCAATGATTAATGGTTCCAAATCAAGCTTCTTACATAGTGATTCATCCTGGTTGGATTAGAAGCTTGAAGAACTTGCCATATGTCCAAACATGCTAACCATGGATATCCTGATTAGAAAGTTGAATAACTTCTTTAACATAAATCCTATGGGATTTATTCAACTTCATGAAAGACTCTGCACTATATAATGATTCCAAATCAAACTTCTTACATAGTGATTCATCCTGGTTCGATTAGAAGCTTGAAGAACTTGCCATGTGTCCAAAAAGGCTAACCATGGATATCCTGATTAGAAAGTGGAATAACTTCTTCAACATAACTCCTATGAGATTTATTCAACTTCATGAAAGACTTTCCACTGATTAATGGTTCCAAATCAATATTCTTACATAGTGATTCATCCTGGTTTGATTAGAAGCTTGACGAACTTGCCATATGTCCAAACAGGCTAACCATGGATATCCTGATTAGAAAGTGGAATAACTTCTTCAACATAACTCCTATGGGATTTATTCAACTTCATGGAGACTCTGCACTGATTAATGGTTCCAAATCAATCTTCTTACATAGTTATTTCATCCTGGTTTGATTAGAAGCTTGACGAACTTCCATATGTCCAAACAGGCTAAACTTGGATATCCTGATTAGAAAAGGGAATAACTTCATTAACATAAATCCTAAGGGATTTATTCAACTTCATGGAGACTCGCCACTGATTAATGGTTCCAAGTCAAGCTTCTTACATAGTGATTCATCCTGGTTTGATTAGAAGCTTGAAGAACTTGCCATATGTCTAAAAAGGCTAAACATGGATATCATGATTAGAAAAGGGAATAACTTCTTTAACATAAATCCTAAGGGATTTATTCAACTTCATGGAGACTATCAACTTAATAATGGTTTCAAATCAAGCTTCTTATATATGGATTCATCCTGGTTTGATTAGAAGCTTGAAGAACTTGCCAATTGTCTAAAAAGGCTAAACATGGATATCATGATTAGAAAAGGGAATAATTTCTTTAACATAAATCCTAAGGGATTTATTCAACAACATGGAGACTATCAACTTAATAATGGTTCCAAATCAAGCTTTGTACATAGCTATTCATCCTGGTTTGATTAGAAGTTTGAAGAACTATCCATATGTCCAAACAGGCTAACCATGGATATCCTGATTAGAAAGTGGAATAACTTCTTCAACATAACTCCTATGGGATGTATTCAATTTCATGAAAGACTCTCCACTGATTAATGGTTCTAAATCAATCTTCTTACATAGTGATTCATCCTGGTTCGATTAAAAGCTTGAAGAACTTGTCATGTGTCCAAACAGGCTAACCATGGATATCCTGATTAGAAAGTGGAAAAACTTCTTCAACATAACTCCTCTGAGATTTATTCAACTTCATGAAATACTCTCCACTGATTAATGGTTCCAAATCAAGCTTCTTACATAGTGATTCATCCTGGTTTGATTAGAAGCTTGACAAACTTGCCATATGTCCAAACAGGCTAACCATGGATATCCTGATTAGAAAGTGGAATAACTTCTTCAATATAACTCCTACCGGATTTATTCAACTTCATGGAGACTCTCCACTGATTACTGGTTCTAAATCATGCTTCTTACATAGTGTTTCGTCCTGGTTTGATTGGAAGCTTGAAGAACTTGCAATATGTTTAAACAGGCTAACCATGGATATCATGATTAGAAAGTGGAATAACTTCTTCAACATAACTCCTATGGGATTTATTCAACTTCATGGAGAATATGCACTGATTAATGGTTCCAAATCAATCTTCTTACATAGTGATTTCATCCTGGTTTGATTAGAAGCTTGACGAACTTCCATACGTCCAAACAGGCTAAACATGGATATCCTGATTAGAAAGTGGAATAACTTCTTCAACATAACTCCTATGTAATTAATTCAATTTCATGAAAGAATCTCCCCTGATTATGGTTCCAAATCAAGCTTCTTACATAGTGATTCATCATGGTTTGATTAGAAGCTTGAAGAACTTGCCATATGTTTAAACAGGCTAACCATGGATATCCTGATTAGAAAGTGGAATAACTTCTTCAACATAACTCCTATGGGATTTATTCAACTTCATGAAAGACTCTCCACTGATTAATGGTTCCAAATCAAGCTTCTTACATAGTGATTCAGCCTGGTTCGATTAGAAGCTTGAAGAACTTGCCATGTGTCCAAACAGGCTAACCATGGATATCCTGATTAGAAAGTGGAATAACTTCTTCAACATTACTCCTATGAGATTTATTCAACTTCATGAAAGACTCTCCACTGATTAATGGTTCCAAATCAAGCTTCTTACATAGTGATTCATCCTGGTTTGATTAGAAGCTTGGTGAACTTGTCATATGTCCAAACAGGCTAAACATGGATATCCTGATTAGAAAGTGGAATAACTTCTTCAACATAACTTATATGTGATTTATTCAATTTCATGAAAGAATCTCCACTGATTATGGTTCCAAATCAAGCTTCTTACATAGTGATTAATCCTGGTTTGATTAGAAGCTTGAAGAACTTGCCAATGTCCAAACATGCTAAACATGGATATCCTGATTAAAAGTGGAATAACTTCTTCAACATAACTCTTTTGAGATTTATTCAACTTCATGAAAGACTCTCCACCGATTAATGGTTCCAAATCAACCTTCTTACATAGTGATTCATCCTGGTTTGATTAGAAGCTTGAAGAACTTGTCATATGTCTAAAAAAGCTAAACATGGATATCCTGATTAGAAAAGGGAATAACTTCTTTAACATAAATCCTAAGGGATTTATTCAACTTCATGGAGACTCTCCAATGATTAATGGTTCCAAATCAAGCTTCTTACATAGTGATTCATTCTGGTTGGATTAGAAGCTTGAAGAACTTGCCATATGTCCAAACATGCTAACCATGGATATCCTGATTAGAAAGTTGAATAACTTCTTCAACATAAATCCTATGGGATTTATTCAACTTCATGAAAGACTTTGCACTATATAATGATTCCAAATCAAGCTTCTTACATAGTGATTCATCCTGGTTCGATTAGAAGCTTGAAGAACTTGCCATGTGTCCAAAAAGGCTAACCATGGATATCCTGATTAGAAAGTGGAATAACTTCTTCAACATAACTCCTATGAGATTTATTCAACTTCATGAAAGACTCTCCACTGATTAATGGTTCCAAATCAATATTCTTACATAGTGATTCATCCTGGTTTGATTAGAAGCTTGACGAACTTGCCATATGTCCAAACAGGCTAACCATGGATATCCTGATTAGAAAGTGGAATAACTTCTTCAACATAACTCCTATGGGATTTATTCAACTTCATGGAGACTCTGCACTGATTAATGGTTCCAAATCAATCTTCTTACATAGTGATTCATCCTGGTTTGATTAGAAGCTTGACGAGCTTGCCATATGTCCAAACAGGCTAACCATGGATATCCTGATTAGAAAGTGGAATAACTTCTTCAGCATAACTCCTATGGGATTTATTCAACTTCATGGAGACTCTGCACTGATTAATGGTTCCAAATCAATCTTCTTACATAGTTATTTCATCCTGGTTTGATTACAAGCTTGACGAACTTCCATATGTCCAAACAGGCTAAACTTGGATATCTTGATTAGAAAAGGGAATAACTTCTTTAACATAAATCCTAAGGGATTTATTCCCCTTCATGGAGAGTCTCCACTGATTAATGGTTCCAAGTCAAGCTTCTTACATAGTGGTTCATCCTGGTTTGATTAGAAGCTTGAAGAACTTGCCATATGTCTAAACATGCTAAACATGGATATCCTGATTAGAAAAGGGAATAACTTCTTTAACATATATCATAAGGGATTTATTCAACTTCATGGAGACTCTCCAATGATTAATGGTTCTAAATCAAGCTTCTTACGTAGTGATTCATCCTGGTTTGATTAGAAGCTTGAAGAACTTGTCATATGTCTAAAAAGGCTAAACATGGATATCATGATTAGAAAAGGGAATAACTTCTTTAACATAAACCCTAAGGGATTTATTCAACTTCATAGAGACTATCAACTTAATAATGGTTCCAAATCAAGCTTTGTACATAGCTATTCATCCTGGTTTGATTAGAAGTTTGAAGAACTATCCATATGTCCAAACATGCTAACCATGGATATCCTGATTAGAAAGTGGAATAACTTCTTCAACATAACTCTTATGGGATGTATTAAACTTCATGAAAGACTCTCCACTGATTAATGGTTCCAAATCAAGCTTCTTACATAGTGATTCATCCTGGTTCGATTAAAAGCTTGGAGAACTTGTCATGTGTCCAAACAGGCTAACCATGGATATCCTGATTAGAAAGTGGAAAAACTTCTTCAACATAACTCCTATGAGATTTATTCAACTTCATGAAAGACTCTCCACTGATTAATGGTTCCAAATCAAGCTTCTTACATAGTGATTCATCCTGGTTTGATTAGAAGCTTGACAAACTTGCCATATGTCCAAACAGGCTAACCATGGATATCCTGATTAGAAAGTGGAATAACTTCTTCAACATAACTCCTACCGGATTTATTCAACTTCATGGAGACTCTCCACTGATTAATGGTTCCAAATCACGCTTCTTACATAGTGCTTCATCATGGTTTGATTGGAAGCTTGAAGTACTTGCAATATGTTTAAACAGGCTAACCATGGATATCATGATTAGAAAGTGGAATAACTTCTTCAACATAACTCCTATGGGATTTATTCAACTTCATGGAGAATCTGCACTGATTAATGGTTCCAAATCAATCTTCTTACATAGTGATTTCATTCTGGTTTGATAAGAAGCTTGACGAACTTCCATATGTCCAAACATGCTAAACATGGATATCCTGATTAGAAAGTGGAATAACTTCTTCAACATAACTCCTATGTGATTTATTCAATTTCATGAAAGAATCTCCCCTGATTATGGTTCCAAATCAAGCTTCTTACATAGTGATTCATCATGGTTTGATTAGAAGCTTGAAGAACTTGCCATATGTTTAAACAGACTAACCATGGATATCCTGATTAGAAAGTGGAATAACTTCTTCAACATAACTCCTATGGGATTTATTCAACTTCATGAAAGACTCTCCACTGATTAGTGGTTCCAAATCAAGCTTCTTACATAGTGATTCATCCTGGTTCGATTAGAAGATTGAAGAACTTGCCATGTGTCCAAACAGGCTAACCATGGATATCCTGATTAGAAAGTGGAATAACTTCTTCAACATAACTCCTATGAGATTTATTCAACTTCATGAAAGACTCTCCACTGATTAATGGTTCCAAATCAAGCTTCTTACATAGTGATTCATCCTGGTTTGATTAGAAGCTTGAAGAACTTGTCATATGTCTAAAAAGGCTAAACATGGATATCCTGATTAGAAAAGGGAATAACTTCTTTAACATAAATCCTAAGAGATTTATTCAACTTCATGGAGACTCTCTAGTGATTAATGGTTCCAAATCAAGCTTCTTACATAGTGATTCATCTTGGTTTGATTAGAAGCTTGAAGAACTTGTCATATGTATAAAAAGGCTAAACATGGATATCCTGATTAGAAAAGGGAATAACTTCTTTAACATAAATCCTAAGAGATTTATTCAACTTCATGGAGACTCTCTAGTGATTAATGGTTCCAAATCAGGCTTCTTACATAGTGATTCATCCTGGTTTGATTAGAAGCTTGAAGAACTTGCATATGTCCAAACATGCTAACCATGGATATCTTGATTAGAAAGTGGAATAACTTCTTCAACATAAATCCTATGGGATAAATTCAACTTCATGAAAGATTCTCCACTTATTAATGGTTCCAAATCAAGTTTCTTACATAGTGATTCATCCTGGTTTGATTAAAAGCTTGAAGAACTTGCCATATGTCTAAAAAGGCTAAACAAGGATATCCTGATTAGAAAAGGGAATAACTTCTTTAACATAAATCCTAAGGAATTTATTCAACTTCATGGAGACTATCAACTGAATAATGGTTCCAAATCAAGCTTCTTACATAGTGATTCATCCTGCTTTGATTAGAAGCTTGAAGAACTTGCCATATGTCCAAACAGGCTAACCATGGATATCCTAATTAGAAAGTGGAATAACTTCTTCAACATAACTCCTATGGGATTTATTCAACTTCATGAAAGACGCTCCACTGATTAATGGTTCCAAATCATGCTTCTTACATAGTGATTCATCCTTGTTAGATTATAAGCTTGAAGAACTTGCCATGTGTCTAAACAAGCTAACCATGGATATCCTGATTAGAAAGTGAAATAACTTCGTCAACATAACTCCTATGAGATTTATTCAACTTCATGAAAGACCCTCCACTGATTAATGGTTCCAAATCAAGCTTCTTACATAGTGATTCATCCTGGTTTGATTAGAAGCTTGACGAATTTGCCATATGTCCAAACATACTAAACATGGATATCCTGATTAGAAAGTGGAATAACTTCTTCAACATAACTCCTATGGGATTTATTCAACTTCATGAAGACTCTGCACTGATTAATGGTTCCAAATCAAGCTTCTTAAATAGTGATTCATCCTGATTTGATTAGAAGCTTGACGAACTTGCCATATGTCCAAACATGCTAAACATGGATATCCTCATTAGAAAGCTGAATAACTTCTTCAACATAACTCCCATGTGATTTATTTAATTTCATGAAAGAATCTCAACTGATTATGGTTCCAAATCAAGCTTCTTACATAGTGATTCATCCTGGTTTGATTAAAAGTTTGCAGAACTTGCCATATGTCCAAACAGGCTAAACATGGATATCCTCATTAGAAAGTTGAATAACTTCTTCAACATAACTCCTATGTGATTTATTCAATTTCATGAGAGAATCTCAATTGATTATGGTTCCAAATCAAGCTTCTTACATAGTTATTCATTAGGTTTGATTAGAAGCTTGAAAAACTTGCCATATGTCCTAGCATGCTAAACATGGATATCCTGATTAGAAAGTTGAATAACTTCTTTAACATAACTCTTATGGGATTTATTAAACTTCATGAAAGACTTTCCACTGATTAGTGGTTCCAAATCAAGCTTCTTACATAGTGATTCATCCTGGTTTGATTAGAAGTTTGAAGAACTTGCCATATGTCCAAACAGGTTAACCATGGATATCCTGATTAGAAAGTGGAATAACTTCTTAAACATAACTCATACCGGCTTTATTCAACTTCATGGAGACTCTCCGCTGGTTAATGGTTCCAAATCAAGCTTCTTACATAGTAATTCATCCTGGTTTGATAAGAAGCTTGAAGAACTTGCCATATGTGTAAAGAGGGTAACCATGGATATCCTGATTAGAAAGTGGAATAACTTCTTCAACATAACTACTATGGGATTTATTCAACTTCATG
>MU105882.1:93169-249818 GCA_012274485.2 Sinapis alba | reverse complement strand
AAAAAAAAAAAAAAAAAAAAAAAAAAAAAAAAAAAAAAAAAAAAAAAAAAAAAAAAAAAAAAAAAAAAAAAAAAAAAAAAAAGAAGTACACAAACGCAAGAATACAAAACATGAGAACAAAACATACCTCTTTGACTTTTATGAGGAACAAGAAGAGGGGATCTATAAAAATAACCAACCATGAAGCAAATAATTTAGTCCATCTCTGAACGAATTTGTAGTGAGGATTGATGATTCCAGTAAAGAATTTATTAATAGATGTAGCAAATTGCGTAGCCCAGCCTTTAGCATCATCACACATAGCATTATGGCACTAGAAAGAAAAAAAGATCAAAGACTTTAAAAATTAATAAAATATTATAATTTTAGTATTATAAATTTAAAGAGTTTTTACTGTACTGGTGGGATTTGGGCAGGTTTGGGGTTGTAGTAAGAAGGGCAAGTTGTGCAGTAAGGATCATTACACATCCCCAATTGTCCAGATCTCAAGCCGAGTTCATGGTCTGAGTTATTGTGTTGGAGGGCAGCAAAAGGACAACTCTGAGGCTGAGAGGAGGAGACACCAATGGAATGAGAAGAGAGGGAAGAGAGGCGCTCATTTGCAGTAATGCTGGTCGTCTATAGGTTCGAAGAGGACCTGTGTAGCCTAGAACCACACTGGAGCTGTTGAATCCATCAATGGCTGAAGAAGTGTTTGCCAGGGAAGTGCTACGAAACATGGAAGTGAAAGACCTAGTACGTGATGATGATGATGATATTGGAAGCATGGGAACATCATCTTTTTCGTTAGGGGAAGCCATTTCGAGACAAATTCTTCAACTAGAGAAAAGTTTCAAGAAGAAAAGAAAGCTATGAGAGTTACAAGGAAGATGAAGCAGATATTTTAATGAGTTTTGGAGAGATTGAGCCGACGACTGACTCATTCATGGTCGTTTGTAGAATCAAATCACGTCATGCATGTGTGTTTATTTTATTATTAATGGATCTACAAGTTGAAATTGTATGAATAAAAGAAGATAAGTTTGTGGAAGTGGAAGCCACAAATAACAATATTACGTAGGCCTACTATTACGACTGGGACCTCTCTTTTGTCACAAGATTCACTTCTATCCACAGTGTTTTTTTTCTTGTACGATTCTATCTTTGCATACCAAATAACCTTTTCTGGTAAGTCTGATAAGTGTTTTGATGAATGTTCTGTTTTCTGAGCTTATATAATTTATTAATTATTATGCAGAATAACGAAGAAAAATTAACATAAATATTCAATATGGTGCAATTAGAACCATAAAAATCTTCATAAAATAGTTTAGAATGATTCAAGTGAAATCTCATTAAACATAGATTTTTTTATAAAATATTAGAACTGTCAGTTATTAAAACGCCATTGCATTATTAACCATATTATAATAGAATAACAAAGAGTAGATGGGACGGATCAGATATATGAGGTATTTTAGGATATTCAGATCTGGATTCGTCGGATCTGTAAAATTACTATCTAGATTCGGGTTTTTGGATATTCAGAGTCACGATATCCAAACTAAAATCTGAATATCTACGGATATCCAAATCTAGTTGTTTTTTAAAAAAAAAGAATAAAATTAAAATTAAATCAAAAACTAACTAATTGACCATTTATTTAGTCTAGTTAAAATAATTTTAAAATATATAATAGATCTGAATATTCAAATTTAAAATTTCATTATCTGGATCTATCAAATTCGTAAAATCACTATTCATTCTGGATCCCTCAGATATCTTTTTTCCGGAACATATTCCAGATCAGATAACATATATCAGATATTAAGTCCATACTTAACAAAGAGTGTTATAAAAATATAAGGCAGTCAAAAATCAAGACATGCGAAGACTGACTTTTAATTTCTTTGTCCTTTTTTGATTTCGGTCCTTATTGTTTGGTTCATTTAGTGGAATAAAATAGATAGACGTTGCTATTTAAATAAATATTGTAAGATAATTTGAAGAAATTATGTTATTTGTGTTTCCTTTCAGACGAAGACAATTCTCATGAACAACTATTTTTACATGTATAAAACTGAGGAAAGAAAATATAATAATAACATATTCAGTTGAGAGAAAATCGTATATGAAGTTGTTTAACATATATACATATTTTCATAAGGTGACTAAAATAATAAATTAAACTTAAATATTTATAAAATAATAAATAAAATTGTTAGTCATCTAGTCGTTCAATATAATAATTATTATAAACTATAATAAAGGATAACTTTAATTTTTTACCACAAGTTTATCACTATTCAAATGTATTTTTAAACGATAATTTTTTTTAAGTAATACTTTAAATTTATGATAAAAAAATAAATTGACTCCCATAAATCATTTATAAATATTTAAGATAATTACAAACATGTATAAAAAATTCCTCTTTCTAAATATTAAGTCTTAAACAATAATAACTAAGTTTTAAATCTAAATGTTACAATATTTTTGATTGAGTAGATTTTTGGAAAATAATAATCAATTTAAAGTATTTAAATTATTTTTTGTAATAAAATAACAAATAAACTAAAAAGATAAATTACGTCACAAAGCAAAATATCTGCAAAGACTGACTTTTTATTTCTTTGTTCTTTTTGTTACAGTTTTGATTTTTTGGCTCTTTTAGTGGGAATAAATAGATAGAGCATAATATTTAAATAGATATATGAAAATAAAAGAAATAAATTATGCTATTTGTGTTTTTTCCTCATGATTCTTTGCCTAAATAAACTACTATTGTTTTGTCACATATTTGTAACTTAAGGATGAAAACTAGAAAAATAACATTCATTAAATTATAATAAAAAGCTTACTTGGAAATTTTAGCGTAAATCTTATAAGTTTAAATAAAATTTTCAAACAGAAAAAGAATAAAATAACAAATATAAATTTTGATTACAAAACACTGATATCATATATATAAAGTTCAATATTCATGATGTAAGCAACAATATTCATGATAGAAACCACCAAACTTATATATATTCACTGAAGAAATCAAAATTCATATAGTACACAACTCTCTCTTTTTAACACCAATCTATATATTTTAATTTTACATATACAATATAAAACCAAGGGAAGTGAAAATTTTGAGAATATAAGTTAATCGAAGACATAGCACCCCATATTCACACTAATTACATTTTCTTTGACATCATATTTTAAGTTTTTAACTACTATTTAGGTAAAGTTGGTCAAACATATATGAATATAAAATGCGTTTTTATTAAACAAAAGGCTACGACAGAAAATAATAATAAAATAAAATAGTAAATATCATAAAAGAAAAAAATCCAAAATACATCATAATAAAGACTAATGTCAAACATTAAATTAAAAATACAATATCGCCAAGTGTGGATGTTTTATATATCATTTCAGCATATTAAAATCACTATTTTTAATATTCTAACTATTTTAAGTTTCAAAAGTACTTTTGAATGTTAAATGACCAATTATAAATGTTATGAACCATTTCCTGAAAATTTACAAACCACTCCTCAAAATTAATATGCATTTCCTAGAATTTTAAAAACACCTTCTTACACCTCCTGTTGTTTTAAAAATATTTTGTATATCATTCAAATATATTTAAAATAATTTAAAATATATTACTAAATGTTAAACTCTAAACAATAATCACTAAGTTTTAAATTCAAATATTGATATATTTTTAGTTAAAGATATTTTGTAAAATAATAACTAACTTAAGATATTTTAAGCAATTTATTTAAAAACAATTTCAAGTATGTCGAAACCATTTTAAAATGTTTACTAAATTTTTAGGAGTCCAAGTTTGTAAATTGTTCCTAATCGTTAGTAAACTTTTCTTAATTCTTTAGAAACTTTTTCTTTTTTTTTTCCTTTCTTTTTAAATTGCTGACAAAGAAAGAACTGCATCCACAAAACAAGAGGATGATACTACGACATGTCTTTCAAAGAAGTAAGTTCTTTATCACAATGGGATGAAATAAGTATATCAAGAGTTAATGACTTACCCTGTATATATTATTCAGATAATATAGTTCAAGCTAATGACATTATATTTGAAAAAGGCATTATATTTGAAGGATTCACACTCGCATATAATTTGCAGGCTGAAACAAACTGTGCATCAGGACGAGGCGTTGTAATTGTAAAACAACTTACACAGTCATGTATGATATAACAAAAGATAGACCTACGCAAGTTGAAAGTGCAGCATGATGGAGCAGCAGCAGCTGATGGGTTAAGGCTGCACTTTGTGAAGAAGTTAATGTTGTTCAGCTTCTTCAACCACTTTTAGTCCCATTTTCTCTTCGGTTTTGTTCTCCTTCTTCTCAGTCTTATTCTTATCTAGACTAAATGATATAGCAGAAGCTAAGATAAATACAACTAATTAAACACTTGTTATAAATAATAAAGTAGATAAACATAATATTTAGAATATATCTAAATATTTTTCTATTTGAAATTTTCATGTGAACTTCTTGATTTTCTACTGTCTCTTCCATAAATAATAATGACCAACTTCAAATAAATAATATATTCCATCATACGGATCCATCTTCTCCTTTTTACTACAAATCACAACATGATTATATAGAATTTATTTATTTTATGCTTTACTATATCACAATGAGATGAAATAAGTACCCCACTACATTTTACCTTGTGGCCACGTGAATATAAATCTATTTTGCGGTCTATTTAAATATTTAGAGTGAGAGTCAATCCATGGACCGCACCACCTCTTTAGAGATTAGTCTAGATTTCTCTATGAATTTCAGACATCCAAAGTTCAAAAAATGTCGTAGTATCATCCTCTAATTCCGTGGATGCAGTTCTTTCTTTGTCACCTACCTGAAAACTCTTGCTAGATTACGCATCAGCCCTTCTCCTTTCTTCTCATCTCTGCCTTAGCGCTAGATTGTTAATCAGACCTCAAGCTTATTCTCGTTTTCATATCAAATTCTGGAAATAGAAGTTGAGGGAAGTTTTCACCTGAGTTGTGACTACCCATGAAGGTTTGTTGAGATAGTCTCGTTTTTTCCTGTGTAGGTTTCAAATTTGAACTTCTTCCTCTTGCCGGATAGCTATCACCCTCGACAGCCGTAGACACAAGCTCGCCGCCATCTGTGTGTTTTTCTTCAGCCGACACAACTGAATCTAGGACTGGACTCAGAGCAAGTATTCGGAGCTTTTGCTATACTTGTAACCTGGCTTTCCCTGCCCGAGTAATAAATATTTACCCTGTACTTGTATTTGCTAATACCAAATACTTGGTTAAGCAAGTACAAGTCTATATTTCAAATATTTGCGAGTAACTTGCTCGACTTATACTTTCTTATTTAAAGTTAAATTTTTGTACTTGGACCTTTAAAATGGAAAGTCAATTTCGATGATTTCAATTTAAGAAAAAGTTTTTGCTTGGCTTTTCTATTATAACTGATGCAAAAGATAATGTAGAGTATAATTGATATAAAAAATAAAAGAGAATTATTTTGTTTCACATGATTGAAAAGGAAAAACCACAATCTCCCTTACCGACATTAAAGAACTTATTCTTCTCTTTCGTAGTTATGACATCTCCACTTCCCCTATGAATATGTTATATACATCATTTTATATTTTTAGAATTTAAATATATTATATAGATATTAAACTAGCTGAAATAATAATATAAATGTTATAAAATATTTTGAGAATCAAGTAACTAGTCGAAACATGTCAAATATTTAAAATAAATTTAAGATTTGATACTTGATTTGTATTTGTAAGTAATAAAATTTTAAAACTTGTTATGACGAGTACTTATGTTTTCGGACAAATATGGGGGAGGATAGCGAGTATAAGCTAAGTAACGGGTATTTATGCACAGCCCAAACTGAATCTTTTTCCTTCTCTGCTCCTCTTCCTCAATCTACTCTCTTCGGTTTTAGGCCTATTTCTCTAATGGGCCTGTATTACTTGGCAGTCAAGTCACCAACATTGAGATACAATCGTACAAAGTACAAACCGAAAATGCTGAAAATGGACTGTTGGAAGTCATCATTGTTGTCTGTTGCTTGATATAGTGTATAGTATTAAGGAGTATGGAGCAATCAATTGATGTTACTTCTTTAATAATTCAAAATCATAACACAAACCGGTGAGTTGTATTGCTTTTTCTTTTGCTCCAATGTACTCAAGATGTCTCTCTTCCCCATTGTATTCATATGATTTAGTTACAAGCAACCAAAACTAGATACATAACCAAAATATATTAAAAGACCAAAAATATATAGAAAACAGAACAACTTCCATTGACTGACTTTTGAATTCATCTCTGCCAACCTGTTGACCATAATTAAAAGCCCACATGATGATTTGTTTCACAACCTTCTTTCATCTCTTCCTGTTTCATTCACATTTAGAGATTTAGGATTATAACCAAAGATTCACAGAAGATAAAAGAAGAAAAAGGGTGAGTTATAGCCTTACAGTCAAAAGTAGCCCAGCTTGATGGTGGTGCAATGGTGGTACTTCTATTCTGATACAAATCGCCGGAGAAAATCTCTTTCTTTTGATTTGGTTTCTTAACTTCCATCCCCACTGGCAGTGGTAGAGCATATACATTCTCCTTCATATCTACCGAACCCTGCATTACAGAAACAGTTAATCAAAAAAATGAGTCAAGATCCTTCTAAGGAAGCATTCTTGGTTCTTGCCACATTTGACTACATTACCAATCCAGTGATTTTCTTTTTTCTTTTGGATTCAGAAAGGCATACCGCACGAATCCTTGTTTCTGGAGGTGTTACTTGAAGAACATGCTTAAGAAGGAGATCTTCATCAAGGGAAAGAGTTCTTGCTTTCTTTGGAGTTTCAGGCTTATATCCGCTGATCTCTACCAAGTGACTAACTTTGCAGCTTAGCTGGCTAGCTACAGGAGCAGGCTGAATCCCTCCCGGTGAAACCCATTTCTTCTCATCGTATCTAAAAACAGAAGCAAACAAACCAAAAAAAAGATTCAAGATAAAGAAGCAGAAAAGGCAACAACACTTTTTATAGCAATAGAATTACTTGGCTCTTATAAACGCATCGCTTGAACTTCTCTCGAAATGAAGAGGCAACTCTGATTCCCAGTACTGATTTGCCTTAGCATTACCGGTAGCTAGACCAAGAGAACAAGAATGATCAAGCAATAAAATACATATTATTGAGTTTCAACTGAATAGGTTCATTAAATTACTACAAAAACAGGAGCTTACATTGCATGAAAGCAACCTGATCCGGAAGCCATGTATCCAGAGTTATAGACCTTACCTGTATTCAAGAACCATGCATGATCACTAACTTCCATGTTCAAACACAAGCAATTAAAAAAAAAAGTAAAGAAACCTGAGAGATGTGGACACCAAGGCTGCGATGGATTCCAGAGCATTGCATACATATGAATATCCCAAGGTTCACACTTGCCCATCTTGGTGCCCTGTCCAAACAAATATATAGATCATGCAACGAAAAAACAGACAAAAGCTCTAATCATTCTGTTGAATGAGGATGAACAAGATAGAGACAGATGCTTACTTTGATCTACAATCTGCACATTCTCTATTGTCTGGTTTCTTTAATAGTGCTTCCAATATCTGTAAGAAACACACACACACAATCTCTAAGGATCGGTGAAAGTAATCAATGGTGAGAATCGAAAAGATGGAACCTTTGAATGTTTGGCGTTAAGCTCCTTGGAAACAGAGGCCTTCCCATTCATTCTGATGAAAACAGAGATAACCACAGAGAGAGAGAGAAGTTTGTAGTAGAGAGAGAGCGAAGAATGATCGATCTCAAGGAAGAACGAACTTTAAGGAGAGAAGAGAGGGAGAAGAAGGAGAGCTCTTTCTCGTACCCTTTTATATCTGTTACTGCGACACCTCATCTCTCTCTCTCTCTCTATTTTTGTTAAAACAATTAATAAGCGGAGGAGAAGACGTTAGAGAGAGTGAAGGGTCAAAACAGAGGAAGAGACTAAAACGAAATTGATTTCTCTTCTCCGGCGTCATGATCAGCAATCTCGACCGTTTATCCACCAAAAGCCTCCTCCTTTACCACAACTTCTCCTCAGGTAAGCTTCTTCTCTCTTCTAAGCCTAATGGGTCACTACAAAACTCTGTTTCTATGTCTTTATGTGATTCAAAAACAACCATTTATAAAGCATAAGAGATCTATACAATACTAACCATCATCAATACACTTCACCCACGCCTTATTCATAACATATTGACCTTTTAAGACTATCAACTTTTCAAAAAGCTATCGACTTTCGAATTGGTTGCAGCAGATAGAAACTTCATACAAACAGGAGGATTCACTCCAGCTATAGCCAACACTGAGCTTGGAAAAGACCAAATCCCATCTCCACATATCAAACCAGAAGCCACCGCAGTTCCAAAAGCTTCAGCCTTTGCTGCATCCACTCTCTCCCATATGAAAAGTATCAAACTTCCCACACACATGTCAATAGCAAAGTACGGTCCCAAGAAAAACGGTATAGCCATTGCCATGGGCAGAGGCACAAACCTACCCCACTTGCTCGGTAAACTATCTTTCACTATGTTCACAAGAATCGCCACGCTGAAGAACGCGTAGCATAGGACTAGACACTCTCTTGGTAAAGATGCAACACCTTCTACTCCTAGCTTAGCCATGCTTCGATACACTGTAGCAAACGGTGCAGGGTACTCGCTGTTTGGGATGCCTAGATCATCAAAGGCCTTGTAGAATAGCCAGAACACGCATGGGGAGACAACGCAGCCCATTGCTGTTCCAATCACTTGGCTTACGAACATTGACTTGGGAGATGAGAGAGTGAGGTAGCCTGTTTTGAAGTCCTGTGTGAGGTCTGAAGCTGTTGAGACTATGTTCATCATGACACCGCATGCTGCTAGACCAGCTAGCATACCGCCGTGCTCGGACCCGGCCCATGCTCCTATTGTGAATATGGCGAGTTTGCCGTACGTTGAAGCTAAGGACCAGTCTGTGAGTCCAGCGCCGTAAGCGTTGCAGAAAGCTAAGATAGGTGCGCAGATGTAGATGACTAGAATGTAATACCATCTGAGCTGGTGGAACATGTGTGGGAGTATGGCTGTAGATGTTGCAGAGATGATGATGTATCCTCCAACAGCAAACCAAGTAGGGATTTGGTCTTTGAGGAAGAATCTTGTACGACGTTGGTCATCATAAGATTCCTTTGGGCTTTGTGGGGAAGCATGAGGATCTTCTTCTTGGACTGTGAAAGATCTTCTTGAAAAAGATGGAGTACCTCGGAGCTGTACAAATAGTCCTGATAGTGTCCGGCTCAGCACTTTGCAGAAGTTGTATAAGCCATCTCCTAGGATGATAGCAACAGCTATGAAAACCTGAAAAGGAACAACATTGTACCATAAGAACAAGCTTTAAAGCAGGGAGGATTCATTTTAGTATACCTTGTAAGCCTGGAGACCATGCATGCTGCTGGGTTCAACATCTGCAGGAAACCAATCTCCCTTTTTGGTTTCAATGAGAGGCCACATTATACCCCAAGAGAGAATACCTCCCAAGAGAACAGAGATGTTGATTATGTATGGGCATATCATGCCAACACCCACATATGTTGCTGAAAAATCAAAGTAGAACCTATTTGTACATCAGGCTCTCACCATAAAGAAACAATAAGCCAATGCTCTTTCTTTTGAGCAAGTGAGTTGTTGTTTATTGAGCTTACTTGTATTGATAAGCTTTGAGTCCAAAGGTAGGGAAGTTGGAGAACCCACAATTTTCTCCTCCGGTAAAGAACCACTGGAAGAAACTCCACAAGAAGCTGAAAGAGAAGAACTTCCCCAATACCCTCACTTGTTTCCTGATGCAGAGAAGCAGCAATGGAGTGAAAAAAGGAAGCAGAGAGCTCAAGACTAATAAGCATTAAAGTGAAGTGAAAAGAGTCATTACTTGGCTAGCTTGGCTCCTTGAGGTGTATGAAAGCTGTTGATAAGATGAGCAGTTGCAGTCCCACTTGGATATGTTAGTTTGAAGTCTATTACCATTATCTGCAAACACAGAGAAATTGGTAAATGCAAGATCTCTTCAACTCTTTTTGGTTCACATTAACAAAACTGAGACCAACCTTTCGCAGGGGAACAACTGAGAAGAGACCAAGAAAGCTGACAACAAAGAGGAAACCTATAATCCAACCTAATGAAGGGTTCTTGACGCCACGAGCGACATCTCCTGATTGCTTCGCAATTCGTTCACTCATACCAAAGAGATATGTCCCAAACCCTCCTGTACATGAGAAAATGCCATAAACATAAGCAGAGAGAGAGAGAAAGCAGGTGAGTGATGAGTGTTCTTTACCGCTGAAGGCAATGCCAGAAGAAGCAACAACGCAAGTCTGAATAACAGTATTCTCCTGGCGAGTAAACGGCTGTTTCAAGTATCCAGACCTATGAAGCATCTTGGTCCACGTCTTAACAAAGAAGAATCCCAGCAAACCAGCAGAGACATTGAGCGATGGTATGATTCCCGTTGTGAGGTTAAGCTTCATAACAATGAAGCTAAACAAGATGCTTAGCACAAAGCTCACCACAAAAGCCCTCAGAGTCAGCTGCTTTGTCCAAGAAGGCACTTCTCTGCTTTCAAAGATCTTCTCCACAGATTCCTCTTCTTCTTCCTCTTCATGCTTATTCGTCCCCTTCTCAGATTCTGGACTAAACCCAACTTCTTGCAACTCATGTTCCACAACTCTGTCTGGATTTAGATACCCTTTTCTCATCCTCTCTATCTCTCTGTTTCTTAGATCTAAGAAAAAAAACGAGGTGGTGAGAAAGTTAACAAGGACTGTATTATTGAGAACTAAAATCAAAGGCTCAAAGTTGTCAACTTGGACTCTGTTTTTTTTTTAACATTCTGACAAATCAGATAGCTTTGGTGTTTCTTTATTCACTTAAGATTCTTTGTCGGTATGTCTGTAAATAGCTAATTACCTGGAATTTAACTTGTTAATGGTTTATAAAATCAACATCATTAAGTTCTAAACAAGTTCTTAAACTCTATCCCTATCCAACAACCTTGGAACTAATAGTCTAATATCTCCGAGTGCACTCCAGACCACAAAGTGGAATAAAAGTTTATACCTTTTATTTATTATTATAAGATAATACTAATTGAAGATAAGGCAAAGAATATGAGAAAACCAATGGTGTCTTTATTTCCTATTTATCAACTCAAAATGGCAGAAAATATTACTGAATATAAAATGAAAAATAAAAAATGGACCAATCTATAAATTACACTTCATTCTAATTTACACGTGAGCACCACATTCTTTACAAATACTTTTTAAAAGTTTTGATTTTTTTAAAGAAAACACTATTAGACACAACGGTTGTTTAACCAGTGGAGGTGTGATTGTAAAACCAAGAGAACACTGTATAGAGGCCTTGAGAGCAGAAGTTCAACTTCTATTGGACACGTGGACAAACCTAGGACTGGGTCTGTTATAAGACAAACAGAGCGAAACAGAGTCTCGTAGTTGAGAAGCAGAGTGTAAGTGAAAGATGGGAAGAAGGCTTCGTTTTGGCATGAGTCGTGGTCTTTTTTTGGGTTGATGTATGTTTTAAGTGATAGAGGTCACATAGATATAGGGGAATACCAGTCAATGCAACAGTGGATGCGTGTAGAAATCACAGGAAAAGGCAACATCGGGTCTCAATTTTGAATAGAGTAGAAATGGAGATTGAGAGATATAAAGCCAACATTGTGGAGGAGGAAGATATGTCTATGTGGAAGAATGGGAAAGGAAAATATATAAAAAAAAGATTTCTCCTCTAATTAAACTTGGCAAGCAAACTGAGAAAAACATCAAGTCTGTTATTGGTATAAAGCTGTGTGGTTCCAATATGCAACACCAAAATTCTCTCTTATGCTATGGACTGCAATGCATAAAAGACTTCCAACAGTAGACCGTATGAGGCATTGGGCATGTCCTAGATATCAGATATGGGCATGTTATCGTGAGGTTTATCAATAAACCTCATCGCGTGAGAGGCACACTCGTAGATTGCATGCAACTCTCTGGAGGAAGTAACCTATGTAGAGTAAAATCTTGTGAAACTTTTGGGGTCCACTAATGTTGTATCCTAAGCCGAAAACAACGAATTGTTTGTCCACAGGCAACTTGATCCAGTTAACCTGTCTCAACCATGGATTCCAGAGCGCTGTCCCCTTCTCCCAATGGCACGGACAATTACAGAACAAGAGCTCAAAGTAAGTAGTGATATTGGTTCCGTGTTAGAGATTTAAATCCCTGCAAGAAGAGTGTAGCTCGCGCAAATCTATTGTTTTTTGAGTTGGTTAGGAAGATGAACTTGGGACAGGAGAGATACAAGTGTTTGTTGATGAAACTCTTATCGTTGAAAATAGATTTCCATCTCTTAGACACGGCTCTGGACCGAACAAGAGACTGAGGTGGAAGACGAGACAGTATTTCTTCCTCAGTTCCCACGGAAGCCTAACCATTAGGTCTTCTTTTCCGATTTAGTTACTAAATTATTTCTCTGATAATGTAGGATTCGATATATATATTTTTCAACCGTTAGAAAGGAAACAATATATAATATACGATACAATGTATCTTTTCTTCTTAGGGAAAATATTTTTACGAATTTTTATGTTAAAATACTTATAAAAGAGAAAAAAGGAAATTATTGTCTCATAAAACAGGAAAGGCTATATATAGAAATATGATTATACAAAAAAGTTTAGTTTAGAAATTAAGTTGTAACTGGTAACCATGATATAATTGATAGAAAAAAATGAATATAAATTTTTTTTTGAGAATTACGAAAAATAATATTTTTTTACCGAAATTAACAAAGAAACAAATTGAGTATACAGTAAATTTAATTAATTCGGAATTAAAATAACATTACAAATTGGTTTTTAAAGAGAACTGGTGGTTTGATTTCTTTCAGTTTTAAAAATTCGAAGTCGATTTTTATGTGCATAAATAGTAGAATGACGACCATTACTACAAAAAGAAGATGTCCCAAACAAAACATTTCGTGAGGCAAAAGTTAAAAAAACACAGACACTTTTCTTTGTTGGTTTTGGGCTTTTGGCTCTGTAATAATAAGCTGATTAGATTCGTTCAGACAGTCGAGTCTGAAATATCTCTGGAGGAACCTTCGTAGTCAACGTCTTCCTCTATGAGCGGCCGTGTATCCGCCGCAGGATCGTATCCCTGAACGACGAGCACCGACGCTGTGGTTGAAAACTCCGAGGACGACAACAAACCTCCAACGGGTCCTAACTCCGGACAGTCCGTACTGTTAACCAACGACGCAACCGCGGCGTTTCTCCCCACGATAAACAGATTGCATTTGCTCATCGCTTTAAGCGTCGCGTTGACATCTTCTTTGCTCTCAACGACTCTCTCCTCGTAAGCCAACGACTCATTCCCTCTTGGATCGTTCATCGACTCTCTCAAGAACTCTTCGTCAATCTCTTTTCCTTTCTTCTCCTTCTCGTCTTCTTCTCCCTTGTCGAACCTCTTCAGCGTCCCTCTCGCAGCTACGAACTTGAGAATGGTTAGTGAGATCCCTGGATGTTCCACCATTTTCATCCCGTATGCGAGAGCTTCTCTGTCGTCTAAGCCGCCGAAGAACGGAACTACGATCTTGTAATCAACTTCGCTGGCCACGACGTGCGAGGTTCCACCGAGTCCTCTGTCCACAAGAATCCCGACGGAGCAAGGAGCTCGTTGCAAGACACGTTTGTTCACTTCGTGGAACGCATGTCCTATCGACTCCATCACTCCGTCTACTCTCTGATGCTTGTGGAACGGAAGCAGAATCATCGCAACTCGTTTCTGGTGCGCGCTTGTGCATATGTCCTCGTGGATGCTGCCAAGGTCAGAGATCGCGGTCATTGGTCTAACCGCTACGGCTCGGAGATGCTGGTAAGCCTCGAAGGCAATCACCATCTGATCCGTTGATCTCTCCACCTTGTTCCACGCCGGAAGTCCGTTCAAACGAGCTTTGTGAACCATCGCAATCGCTGATGACCGCTCAGAGAGCTCCATTAGATGCATCGCATAGACACAGAGACGTCCTCTTTGTCCTGTTCCTCTTGATGATTCAATCATGTTGATCAATGTAGGGATGTTGCGTGTACTGTGGAAGCAAGCAAGTATACGTAGCTCGGAGTCATGATCTTTTCTCTGGATTGTTCTATGCTTGTACGGTGCTCCTCTTCTCGCAGGCTTGTAAATCGCCATCAGAAGTGGAGTCGTGATGAAGGTTGTGACCAACGCCATTAGGACTAAGATCGCAAACGCTTGATCATTCAGCACCTTCCGGTCCTTTCCGATGTTTAGAACAATAAGCTCTACTAAACCTTTGGTGTTCATAAGGACTCCAAGTGACATGGCTTCTCTGAAAGGAACCTTGCAGAGCAGCGAGGCCACAACGGTTCCTCCAATTTTCCCGAAACAAGTGGTGAGTATGACAAGAAGTAGAAGTCCCCATGACTGTGCTCCCCTGATCGTTGTTACATCGGTTTTGAGACCGCTAGACGCAAAATACAACGGTAGAAGAAGCCCTGAGACAAGATCTTCTATCTTCTCAGTCAAAATCCTGCAGAACGGTCCTTCTTTAGGTGTCACTATACCTACAACAAACGCCCCGAACAACGCGTGTATCCCAATAGTGTCTGTCACAAAGCTTGCCGCTAAAACCAAGGTTAGAGTGACACAGACATAGAGTTCCTTCACAGGCTCTCCTTCAGGACATCGTCTAGCCATATAACCAAGGAGAGGTTTGATTGCCACAACTGCAAAGATCACAAAACCAGATCCACAGAGGAGAACCCAAAGAGGTACAAGAGGAGAACTGTCATCTCCTGAGAGAGCAATCGCAAGCGCGAGGAGTATCCAAGCTGCAATATCATTCACTCCCGCTGCTGACATCGCCATACGTCCAATGTCGGTTGTTAGAAGCTTTAGCTCAGCTAGGATACGAGCAAGCACAGGGAAGGCAGTGATTGACAAGGCAACACCCATGAAGACTATAAATGGAATCTGATGGACTCCTTTGCTTATGGTGGAGCTGAGAACAAAAGATGTGCCTACACCCAGTATAAAAGGAAGTGAGATCCCAGCTAGAGCTATCAATAGTGATTTCTTTCCGGTTTTTCTGATGGCTGCAAAGTCAAGCTCAAGCCCAACTAGAAACAAGAAAAACAGAAGACCAATGTTTGCGAGCGTGTCTAAAACGGTCAGGCTCTTCTCTGGGAAGATGGTGTCAATATACAACTTGCTTCGTCCCAGAGCAGTAGGTCCAAGCAGTATCCCTCCCTACGGAACCATCCTTTTTAGTCTCTTACTGTGTGATTAAATTACCACTGAAATGAAAAAAAATATATATATACAAAAAGAAACTCACAATGATCTCGGCAATGACCCGGGGCTGTTTGAGAGGTTTAAGGAGGTAAGCCAAGAGCCTTGTAAACACAACCACCAAGCAGATCTGTAGGATGATCAGAGGAAGCGCGAAATCAAGTGGGCTTTCGTGTTGGAAGGCTCCATTAGAAGTAGCCTTCATTGAAGGTGGGCAATCCCCTGTAACATTGGTGCTAGCCATCTAAATTTACAGTTTGATGACTGGTCGAGAAACGCAACACTGCTTAAACCCTCAATAATGCCTTGTCTGCTCCCTCATTGCATTGCCAAGCGAGGGATGAGACTTGGCCGGGGAGAATAGGAAAACAAGATCTATTCCGCTACGTCTCTGTTTTTCATAAACAGAATCCACTTCAAGAAGTGAGGATATAAAAGGGAGCAACAGGAAACTATTTATGTCGACAGTGCTAAGAATAGAAAGAAGAGAAGTTAGACATACCAACTCAGGGTCATACACCTTGCACCTTTTCTATTTATAGACTGTCAGTTACTTAACTTCCAACCACAATGTATTTCTCCTTCACAGACATGAAACTCCCTACACTGCACAATCTTTGTTATGTCAGTTTGTCCTAATTTTACAAGCACTTGTACATCTCTTCTGAAAAAGGGCAATTTGATGTCTTACCCTTCAAAGATTCTTAAACATCAACTAATTTCACTTATACCAATGTATATGCATTGGATAGACGATATGAAATACACAAAATATCATGAGATGAATTAAAAGGGGTAAGAGCAACTTACAACATTGTGGAGAAAGAAGTCAACATTGTTCCAAGCCGTGTAATGTACATTTAAAATTTCCAACAATGAAACAAACGCATTAATCTGAAGACCGGGTTGTCGTGCTGCAGCAGCTAGTGCCTCAATGCGTCCGTGGTATGGGTAACTAGTAACCACCAAGGTCAAACGCCACATTTGTGATCCCTTCAGGATTTTGCTATAGCTTCCCCCAACTTTCTTTGCCACCTCCTAATCAATTCCAAAGGCTGTTTGACTTTAGATAGTGTTTGTTTCATTCACCCATAAAAAAGGGATATCAAGATAGGTAAATCCAACTGAAGCTAAGGGTCTCATGCTAAAGCTTAAGAGATGCTTCAGCTGGAATATTCTGTAGACAGGCAAAGGTGATGAAGAACTTACAATGGTGGGACCAACTGTGTTGTAGCCAAACTCAGTCGGAGTCTGGTTTCAGTGTGCGGAAAATTCAAAATCTTCTTAAAGCAGAAGATTCAATAATAGTTTGTGAAAACTAGTCACATATTCATTATGCCAACACTTTCTGTAACTCCATACATTGTTTTTTTTTTACCCTATAAGCACTTAACTCATAAGAAAGATCCAGTGTTTTCTCTCGAATTAGATCGAAATACAAGAACACTCACTTGCAATAAGGACCCATACACATAGAACCAAATCTTCAACAACAGAAGAGAAGAAACACCACTAAGTTCTCTAGTCATAAGCTAATGCAATGGATAATTCAGCTCAAGCTTCGTTCACAATTCTTCCCCATCTCTAAGAATGCTCCAGAGGTTAACTAAACCTCTCTACTCTCCGACGCCGCAGCTCATCTAAAGGAAGATCACTAGAAGAATGTGCCTGTCCCTGGTTCACTGACCATCCGTTTCCTCTACCCCGTCCCGAGCCACACATCTCACAAACACTTTCCCAACCAGAATTGTCAAACGTACACGACTGGCATCTCCAGATACCAGGTCCAGCAATCCCATTATGGTTTCTCCCCACTCTTCCTCTCCCCGTAATCCTCCTCCTTCGAGACCCAACCATACTATTCAGAAACCTCAATGGCCACGTCACCGCTCTAGTAACACCTCTAACCACCATAGCCACAGGATCTGAGCCAGAGTAAGAACTCTTCATCTTCATGTAGAGAATCCCAGCAAGAATCCCACCCAAATGCCCAAGAAACGAAGCCCTCGGTACAAACATCTGCACAAGAACCAGCTCAGCCCAAGCAGCATACTTCGTCGGGACAAGGACCCCATAGACGCTGGTGTAATCCTCAGCCTGAGAATTGAGAACAACTTTCAAAGCAAAGAGGACTCCCGAGAATCCCACAGAGTACTCGTGGTAATAGGCTCTCCTGTAATCAAAGAAGACGTGGAGAGATTTGGCTAAGAGCAATGTGACTCCTTGTGACATACCGAGAAGCGTAAAGACCATAGAAGCAAACTGAGTGCTTCCCATGGACGTCTCGAGCTTGATACCTTTCCAGAGAAGAGACATCATGTTGTAGACTAAGTGAGGCTCGTTGAGATGGTACAAGGCTGATAGAAAGAAGCGTTTCAAGTCCTTGTGCTGATTCAAGAAAAACAACACAAGTTAGCATAGATCACAATCCCTAATCGAGATCGATGAAACTGCAATCGAATTCTCAAATTGAGGTATTACCTTGAGGATGAGGTTTGGATTGAACCAGACCTCGCTGATGTGAGGGATAAGGGGATCGAGAAACGCCGGCCTAAGATAGACGAGAGTGTTCGCGGCTAATAGACCTGCCGTCACCGGCGGTTTCCACGGCAGTCTATAGTATTCTGCGACGGTGCTGATCGCCAGCAGTGGGAGCATGCCTCCGGTTCCTCTTCTTCTGCCTTCGCCAAAATTCGCCATTGTTTCGATATGATTCTTTCCTTCAAAGGGGTCGGGTCTCAATCGAATTCTTCAGTGTAGTTATTTACTAATCTAATTTCAGTTGCATATATACAGTGAAACCTCTATAAATTAATAATATTGGGACTACACCAAAACTATAATTTTTTATTAATTTATAGAGATTATTAATTTATTGATATACTAATTGAACCAAAAACTCAATTTGGGACTATAAAATTATATTATTTTATAGAGATTTTTAATGTATATTAATTTATAGAGTATTAATTTAAAGAGGTTATACTGTATATAGCGCAACTTGGTCTCTACGAAAACAATTCTCCAGACGCTTCTTGCATACAACACATGGGACCCACCGTCACATTTTAAAGACCGCTTAATTAAAAATACTAATATACACTATGTTTTGAAAAATATTTAGAAAATACTTAACCTTAGTTTCTTTATTTTTATTTGACTTACAAAATATCAAAATAATAATAATTTAAGCTATTTAACAATTTGTATAACAAGTTGGGTGTTATGACATCTAATAAAAAAAAATATAAAAACTTAAAATCTATAAGTAATTAAATATTTAATGTGAATAATAAAATTATACGTTAAATCCAAATCAAATTAAAAGTTAAACATCAAATTATCAAATTATAGTAGATTCTCAATAATAAAATAAATTAATAATAAATCACATCAATTAATTTTAGTTCTTTCTATCATCCTATTATCGTTAACTTTATAGTTAAATCTTCACAAATATCTAAAAATCACAAATAAAATAGTTTAACTTGGTATAATATATAATAAAAATTGAAAACCTAATTTCTTAATTAGAATAAAAAAATAGTGGAAAACATAAGTAAAATTTATCCAATGGTTTAGCCGGTAATCGAATTTTAGGTTTTAGTGATTTTTGTGAATTTTGTTGAATTTTTCATAAAAATTCAACAAAATTCGTAAAAATCATTATAACAACTTGACTGTCCATTACTAATAAATCTTTATATCCACTTGTGTGCTTGTGGTTTCATTATGGGTGATAATTGTGTGTTATTTTTGGAGAGCTCAAAAAGTTTGGAAGGAACTAGTTTTCTTTGAAGGTAACATCTAACAAATTGTTGAATTAACCATGCGTTGAAACAGGAGAATCACAATAATGAGCTTTATTAACAACACATGTATCTCTTGGATGTATCAATATGTGTAATGCTAATGAATGAGCCTACCTAGAGGGTTATCATTTCATCTTCTCAAATGGAGAAAATAATAAGGTAATACTATTGTTGGCTATTATGAGAACAAATGTGGTAACATTGTCGGCGGTATGTAAATTTTAATAGAGATGATACTCCATATGAAAGGAAGAGTGATTTAGCATGTTTGATTAAGGTTTTCTTAAATCAAACAAGGTTTTCTGAATTCCCAACTAAGATTTTTCTGATTTCAGCCGGTTATGACTTTCAATTATCAACAAAATATTTACTCGACAGAAAATCTACTGTGTTTTTTTTTTTTTGCAAGAAACCACATCAAGATATGAATATTTTCTCATAAACATTTTGGAAACAAATGCTTTTTAGAGGTGGGAGGTTAAACCTAGCAGGATCTAGGATTCGAAAGATACAAGGCACAAAGAAACGGTGTATGAGATAGGTGAAAGAGATCAAGCGATGGAAAGAGGTGAAAGATTCAAGTGAGATTATGTGAGATGTCAATCTAAGTCCCACATCGGAAAGTAGACAAAGGAGAGTCTAATATATAAAGAGATGTCCAACTCTAATTAGTACGAGGCCTTTTGGGAAGGAGCCCAAAAGTAAATCCATGCGGGCCAGCCTCTTAGGCCCAAAGTGGACAATATCGTACTAATCGGACAACAAAGAGTTGGACATGGGATTTCACAATCCCAACAATTGGTATCAGAGCGGTTGACAAAAAATCTGCAAGAAGAGACCAAAATACCCTTTCGAGATATGAATGGGACCCTTCGAGAAATGAATGGGAGGTATGTGGCAGAGATCAAGTCAAAAGATCCTGGAAGTCAGTTGTGGGACACGAGATGAATGTGGTTCTTAGTTTGAGGGGGAGAATGTGAGATGTCAATCTAAGTCCCACATCGGAAAGTAGACAAAGGAGAGTCTAATATATAAAGAGATGTCCAACTCTAATTAGTACGAGGCCTTTTGGGAAGGAGCCCAAAAGTAAATCCATGCGGGCCAGCCTCTTAGGCCCAAAGTGGACAATATCGTACTAATCGGACAACAAAGAGTTGGACATGGGATTTCACAATCCCAACAGATTAGAGCATCATCAGTCTCTCAAAGAGTCTTTCCCCATTAAAATAATAAAATAAATAGAAAAGTATAAAAGAAGATAAGAGAGAAGAGGGAGTCAAGAAGAGACATCTCTTTACGAGGAGATTCTTGCACCAGATTCATGTACTACTGTTACACTTGTCATTTTGTAATTAGTTTAACTTTATTAATGTTTAAATTTTACTAAAACAATAAATTATACTAATATTTTATAGCTTAGAGACTTGGATGAGAGATTAGAGCATGATTAATGTGATGTTCTTAGGGTAGGGTTTTTAGCGTAATTTAATAACCGTTTTCTTAGTTAAAGTTAAAAGACGGTTTTTATATTACGCTAAGAACCCCGTCCTAAGAACTCTACGGTTTTTATATTACGCTAAGACCATCTCTATCAGGGATTCTTAGGGAGGGGTTCTTAGTGAGGGGTTCTTAGCGGGATTTAAGAACCGGTTCTTAACTTTAACAAAGAAAAAGTTAAGAACCGGTTCTTAAATAAGGATTTAAGAACCGGTTCTTAACTTTTTATTTGTTAAAGTTAAGAATCGGTTCTTAAATCCCGTTAAGAACCTCTCCCTAAGAACCCCTCAATGGACATGCTCTAAGAACCCCGTCCTAAGAACTCTGCAATAATCATGGTCTAAGGTTGAAAATTTACTTCTTTAGCACTCTTACAAGATATATAGTCAACTAGCTCTTATTCATTACTAAACAGATAAGATATATAGAAAGAGAGAGACATGGAGAGCACTCTCAAGAGAGAATAGAAGAATCATAGTGTCATAGTTTGTAGCCTTGTAGGTAAGGTTACAGCTTCAAGGTCTCATCAATGGAGATTTATGCCTCTTATTCTCCTTACTTCTCATCCTCTGTCAATGTCATTCATCTTCTGAATCTTCCGTTAATCTCTCCCTTAGCGTCACCTTTCCCTCTACTTCTCCACAAAGGTCTTCTTCACATCACTACTACTCTGTTTTTCCTCTGTTTTGTGAGATCACATTTGTGTTTTGATGTTTTTTTTTGTTTATATTTCAGAGCGACAAGCCAAGATTGGCCCCCTATAATACTTAAGGGTCTTCGTCTTCACCAACGCGGTTACGACCCAGCTTTCTTTGTTAAGGTTTATATGGAAGGTGTCCCCATTGGAAGAAAGCTTGATCTTTCCATATTCTCAGGCTACGAGGGTCTATTAGAGAATCTGTTCACACATGTTGGAAACTTCATTTATAAATTATATGTAAGTAACTAACATAACAACATTCTTGAAAACACAACTACATTCGGACACGTTTGCAAAATGTTCATACATTGTCTTTGGTTCTAACAGACGATAACTGAGATAGAAAACACCATGTTTCGACGTATCAAGAGAAAGATGGAGATTGGATGGTCGGATACATTCCATGAGAGTAAGAAATCTTAAACTTCCCATCTGACATATTGATAAGTTTCCTTAATACTTTTGTATATTTTATATCTGACTTGGTTAAATGTTTTTGTTCAGTATGTTTCTTAAAACCGTGAGAAGACTAAGGATCACGAGATTATAGAAGTGCTAAAACTTGGATCGTTCGGTTCAGTGACACTGTTTTCATAGTCTTGCAAGATTAAGACATTGATAAAGAGTCTTCATGCGGGACGTATCATTAAAGAACTTGGATGGTTGATGCATCATGCATATATATTTATTTGACACCTTTTATGTGTTTTTTTTTTGTCTGAATAATAAATAATCTCAAAGATTTTTTACATACATTTAAAACTGTGTTCCTTCGGATGTGCATATGAACATGAATAAGAGACGAACGTCGTTGGGTAGTACGAACATGGAAGAAGGGAAGAGAATGATTCTCAAAATTTGCCGGCTCGTCTTTCTTGTTAATTCAGTTCATCAACGAGTTACTGAACCCGTTTCAAGTCCAGTATATACCAACTGGAAAGCCCGGCCACATAAAGTCCAATATAACAAAATACATAGTAACACTATTCTAAAATGATAACTATAAAATTATTTGAAAGACATATAGTTGTCAAGACTTAAAATTATAACAATTATGAACTTCTGAAGTTTCTTTTGGAATACATAAAATTTGATGAAGTTGCTTTTGAAAAAATGCTCTAGTTTTGAATAGTGTTACTATTCTTCTTAAAAAAAAATCAAAATGCTCTATTTTTGATTAGTGTTACTAGTTTTTTAATCAAAAATAATATAGTAACACTATTCAAAAATAGAACATTTTTCAAAAACAACTTCATCAAACTTTATGTATTCCAAATGCAACTTCACAAATGCAAAAAAAAATTTAAAAAAATCAAAAGAACTTATTTTTTAAGGACTCCAATGGGTATCACCATTAGAGATGCTCTAACACACATGAGTATATACTAAAAATCAAAATCTTACAAAATTGTATTGACAAATTTGATAGGACCTTTAATCACGTAGAGTACTCATTGCATCCAATACGGTAGTATAAAAACCTGGTGTATGTGTTTGTGTCTAAAAAGTCTCGGTTTGGGTTAGAAAACCTGGTTAGGTGAAGCACAAGTTGGTGTCGAATGAAAAATCTTAGATATTTTACCTCAAAGGGACATGTTAGGCTTGCAGAGTTGAGTGAGACCATCTCTTTATTAAGATGTTCCCCAAACTTTGGCATGTTCTAAAATTTAGAGCGAGAGAATGAGATAAAGGAGAAAGAGAGTAGTATAAAATAATCTTAAACGAAAAAAAAAAATTAGGAGAGACTCAGAGGACAAGGCACGTTGTGAGAATCAAGGTCCCACTTAAGAGTTTAATAAGTCTCAATCATCAACCATTAAACCCACTGGTCGTCATATGCTTGTTCAGTGATTGGGTTCCTCTCTAAGCTCAAACCGCTGTCACTCTTAATTATTTCTTTTTATTCGAATAATAATATTATTATTTTTTTTGAAATTTTTGTAATTTTGGGTGGATATAATTGATCTGTTTTGTTTTGTATAAGTTATGAGTTGTACTTGTGCCCTTTATAATAGTATCCGTGAGGTATATCATGATTTTTTTTGACAGAAAGTTAAATTTATTTGAACTAAAAGAAATCCTTTCTTACAATGAACGAGCCTTTGGAACTAATTGTTTGGATCTTAATCAAAATACACTTCTATAGCTATTGATAGTTATCTAGTAGCATACCAAATACTCATGGCTCCATGCCTCCATCATAGGATTGGTAGCCCGTTCCCTTGAAAGAGGAGATACGCCAGATGATTTTGTCCACAAGCTTAATCATCGTTACGTCAAATAGGTGAATACTATTAAAAAGTTGTTTATTTTATCAAATAGATGTGTATCATAATACTCTCTAACCTTGTTATTTTGATTATGTATAGACAAGTTTTTTCGTAAGATGTTAAGATTTAAATACTTTTTTTGATCAGATGATTTATTTACTTAAACTTTAGCAGGTTTGTCTCATTTTTTTCCGGCTAGTTATAGGTTTAGCTAGTAAAAGCAAGAGCATTAGATACTCTTGAGAGTATTTAATCATATAAAATATTCGTATAGTTTGACCAAAATAAAATAAAATATTTGTATTAAATCAAGTATTTTGTTAAATTTTAAATTAAGGGGAAAGCTAAGTCAGTTATACAATGACATGTGTAGTGAAATTCTCAAAAAAAAATTTAGATACCTCAAATGAGATACCTTTTTGTTTTTCTACATTTTCTTTATTTTTCTATTTTTTGTTTATTGTGTAGAATATTATTGAGAGACTTTTGACGAACGTTCTCTAATACACCTAACTGAAACTAAAAGACCATTAGACCATCTTTTAATCCAAGAAACCTAAAATGGGTTTCTTATTATTTATTTATTTTTATGATTAAAAATAAATTAAAGAAAAAACAATCACGGGCCGTTACGTGTTAGTGGGATCCGTGAACAGTGCAATAAATTCTCCAAAATCGGTTTTTAATTCATAGTTTTTGTAACCGGTTCTTGCACCGGATCCCACTGACAAATGAGACCCACGAACAGAGCAAGTAATCCATCTAAGAAACCGGGTTAAAGATGATCTTAGAGCATCCAGTGACGGAGCCAGTGCTATACCAAAACAACCACATCACATGACCCATATGAATTTTTGTAAACATAAAAATTTACTTGTATTTTCAGAGAAAAATCTGATGTACTTAATTTATCTATCCCTGTACTCTAATATATATATGTTACCAAATTGACCCCTCTAAAATAAATTGCTGCCGCCAAAGCAAAAAGTGGGGTGAATTTCTAAATATTATCTTAAAAATAACCAGTAGACAGGTGACATTTGGCGAATGAGTTTTTCAGCACTTTGATAAAGTCTCTCCTATGATAGACGATTCATCTCTTGCATCTCTTTTCTATTTTTTTCTTTTTTTTTTAATCAAAAAGTTCTTAAAAAACCCACCAAGATACCTTCTACTGATGATGACCTTACATAATTTACAATTTATTTTCTATTTGTGATTATCAATTCGAGTCTACTTGAGACTGGATTGTTTTTTTTTTTTAGTTGATCGAGCAGAGTAACGTCTTAAAACCCTTCGATCCGTGTCTGTCCGAAAGAAACCTCAACTCATCAGTGGATAAAGCGTGTGTCATCGTTGCCGAAAGTGTCAAAAGTACATTATTAACTTCTAAGAGAATAGTATAATAATAGTCATATTTCATAATCAATCACAATAATGGATCTCTTCTCTTCTTCTGATTAATAATTTAACACATGTGCTAACATCGGTCAATACATGACTTTTACATTATGGAGAACTCATGAAAAAATAATGCCAATCATCTCAAGCAAATGATATAGAACACAAGAAAAAAAAAACATTTTTCCTCTCCCAAAAAAAAAATCCCACCATAACATAATCACGTGGATTATGAAAAGAGAAAAAAATCACAAGACCTTTTTAGAAAAAAAGCCATGACCGAGGAATAAGAAAGGGCAAGTAGGAAGAGCTAATACCTCTTTTTAACATTATGTACAAAAGGAGATAAGAAAACCATATACATGTTTTGAGGTTAAGAAGAGAGGTTATTGAAGGAGTTGGATTTGTCAAGAATAGACCACATGACGAGAACATCGTCGTATCCACAAGCCATGACTTCTCCTTGAAGTTCTTGTACGGTCCTCCTCTCGTGCTCTTCCCTCGCTTTCGCATCCATTCTTCCACCTCGGCGGCAACCCTTTTGTGGCGATTGATGCGGTTGGTTGAAGAGTGTTGCTGCCTTCTTGAATGGTGTTGCTATTGTTTTCTTCCATGATGCCATTTTTTTAATTATATTATTATGTTTACTCGATTCTTGAAAAGAGGAAACTTTCGTCTTCCTATCAGAGAATCGGATTGGTAGAGAGCCGAGAACGACTTGTTGTGTGTATTTATACACATACACCCTCTCTCTCTTAAACATATTATAATAGTCCTTATATTTTATAATAAATGTCATTTTAGCATTTTTTGATTAAACAAAAATATCACTTTAATTTTTTAATGAAAATTATACTTACTTTCAGCTTAAAATTAATTACAAATTGCATTAGTTTTTAAATAATTTTATTTATCTCAAATATTATTAGTCAAATAAATATAATTAATAATAATTTAAATATTTTTCAATCACCTGTATGAAAAATGTCAAATTGACACTTATATTCGTAAGTCAAAAAACATCACTTTGTAGTTTTTGTTATCATTTTATTTATTCCACTTTAAGTTTTTGTTATCGATTTAACCTCGTTTCTACTTTTAGCCTTGTTTAGGCCTCTCCGTACCCTCCCACATGCCTCTCCACGTGATAATATCTTCTTTCTTACACATACACACACATTACAACACAACTTACATTCAAGATCGACAAGTTGTGTGTAATATCATGTAACCAAACCAGATAAAACTGAACCTATCCAAACCAACACATATGAGAAGTAAATGAAATCAAGAGTTTGCCTTTACCCACTCCTTGGTACTGACAATTTCATCATCAAACGCTTACTGCAGTTTGTTCATTCCCATCCACTTCCCACAGTATTATATGTACGGATGTACCCATGCCCATCTCCCTTTTTATTTATTTATCATCCATCTCTACATCAATTTCTTTCTACTTGCTATCCTCATCAATAGCTCATCTAGTAAAGCACTAATTTCATGAGCGAGAGATAGATATGTGTGTTCATTACATTTGATGGCTAGAAAACGGTAAGAATGTATAAAATTGGCATGACCAATGATTGGAGGGCACAGATTGGTCAGTAATATCCCATGTGATTTCCACATGTTTCTCGATCGGCTTCACCTATCTCTTACCCTCTTTCCATCAACCTCTTTGTATTAAAACTATATCATATATGTAGTATGTTTCTTAGTCTTAAATATACATATATCACCAGTGTATAGTTCACCCACTTAACATCATAAATATATAAATAATTCATTGTACGCAAAGTAGAACAAAAATTTTCTTTCTCAGTTCTTTTGTTCACTCAAGCTTTTCTTTCTTTGATAGACTAAACCCTTACCTTTCGTAACCAATTGTAAATCTATATTTCCAGATGGCTGTTTCAGTTAGTAAATAATAAAAATAAAAAATAAAAATATTTTATTATTTTGAATAATACGTTTTTGAATTTCTTTTATAGAAAAAATCAAATTTTTATTTAAAATTGTATTTTCAATTTTATTTTGAAATCCAATTTTTTTATTGAAACTATTTTGGGTATTTCTCTCAAATAGCTATTTTTAAGTTTTTATCACAAAATAGCCCTCAAAAAAGAAAATGACTAAAATAATTTCCTTTTGTTTTAAAATTTTTAATATTTATTTTTTAATTTTTTGATATTTGAAACTACACCTCCAAAACCCTACTTTTTAACTCTAAACTCTAAATGTAGATTAGTTAACTCTAGGATTATAAATATATATTTATCTCTTTAATAAAACATTTTGATCATTTTCTTATTTGGAGTCTATTTTTGTGAAAATAAACTAAAAGGGCTAACTTAAGAAATTTCTCAACTATTTTTAAAATTTTATTTATTTATTATTAAAATCTTAAATCTCATCTCCCCTTTCTAAAACCCCCTCTTAAATCTAAACCATACATTTAGATTAGTTAATCTTAAATGTATAATTTAATTATTTGATAAAATATTTTGGTTATTTTGACTCTTGTATACTATTTTTATGATAAAAAAGTCTTTTAAGACCATCTTAGAATTTTTTTCTAAAAATTATTTTAAAAGCATCTTTGCACCAGGCAGGCGCATGTTTCATCTACTTGTTACAATTAGGTATGGGCACTTTGAGTATCACTTCGGTTTAGTTCAGATATTTTAGATATTATGTAGTTTGGATAAGGGGCTAAAGGATCCATTTAATACTTGAAAATTTTCGTTTCAGATAGTTTTGGGTTTAGTATAGATCGGATAGTAATATAAGAACCAAAAAATATCCAAAAAATCGGTTTTAATTCGGTTCTAGTTTGGTTATTTCGGCCAGTTTAGGTAATTCAGTTGAAGTATCATATAGTTTAAAACTAGAGTTATTTTAGATATTTCAGATCAAAATATTCAGATAGTTTGATAGTTTGGATATTTTATAATAATCTAAATTTTCAAATATTCTTAATAGATTTTTAAATTATATATATATATATATATATATATATATATATATATTTGGTTATGTTATATACATATATAATAATATTTTTATATATTTGGGTACCCGTTCTGTTTACGGTGGTTCAGTTTGATTATTTCAGATGTAAAAATATAGGAACCATTCATGTATTTGAGCGTTCAATTTGGTTATGATTTTGGATATTTCGATTATTTTTCTGTTCTTTAGTTTTGGTCTTTTGCCCAAGCCTAGTTATAATAGAGTTTGTTTTTTAATTTGTTAACAATTATGTTATTTAAGAAATATTTAATTAATAATATAATAATAAATATGACCACTTTAATTATTTTCAATTAGTTTTAAATTAAAAATATATGTCTAAATTTAACATAATTTTATATATATATATATATATATATATATATTTAATGAATTTTTATTTTTATGGAATTATTAAAAATCTCTCTTTCCTCCTTTAATTTGTCTATATAGCATCCTACATGACAGCTAATTTTCTCATTGATGCATAATTATTTTGTCTCTTTCTCTCAACGTTGATTTCTTATGATACCAAGATAAAAATTAATATAAATAAATATTTTTTGAACTATTTAAAATATACAAATATTACGGAACATGATTTGGTTCGTGGTTGTATAGTTGTATGATCACACATTTGGAGGTACCCTCGTGACGAAACACGATGGGTTTTAATACTTTAATCAGATGGTTAGTTATGACGTTTTTGAGGATTAACAATTGATTATAACTTATAGATGTGGTTTTCTTTCTTTTAATACTATTTTTGTTATCCCAGTTTAAAGTTCGTGATGATATATAAAGAAAAAAAGATAAATTATACAGAATTTAAATCAAGACAAGTAGATATTATCATTTTTTCGTTTTAAAACATGTTTATATTTATAGAAAAATACAAAAGCTTTGAATTGTAATGCAAATAAACAGAAACACCCTACGCATCGGAAGAATCGTTCTAATTTTGACGGTATGGAGTTGCTCGTTTCTCTCTTAAACATATTCATTTACGTTTATAACATGTACTTGTGTAGTGTTTCCAAAAATTTAAGATAAAATTCTATAAGAGCTTGAACAATTGAATTATATGTTCACGTTTTCTGCCGTAAATAAAGTTGATATCACTGAATTTCGTTATGTATATATGTAATATATGTTTGTTCTGATTCATACTGTACCCAAAAACTTGAAGTGTTAGGCACATTGTGCTTCTCACGCCGACGTATAAACAATAACTATGGGGTTTGACCATCACTATTATATATATATATATATATATATATATTTCTTTTTTTTGAACTAACCATCACGATTATATAAAAGTGATATTTGCGAGATGGCAAATTTAAAGGAGATGGCAAACTATTAATATGTACTCCGAGAATCGTCATCACCTTCCTTTCCTAATAGTCTTAACACTTTATACTCTCAAAAAAAAAAAAAAAAAGAACTGGAAGTCTGGAACGTAGGCAACTTCACAAGCTACAGCTTTAGAAGAAGTTGAGATCTGCTATGTGTATCGGTGTAGATAAATGGTTACAGCAGTTAAAGCCCTGCCAATGTGATGATATTTTCACCAACCTTCTTAGTTATCTTCCTTACTCTTTTGTTTTCTTCTCTTCATTTTGGGTATTTACACATAATTATGCAAAATTCACCAGGATCGTCATAAAGAATAGTGTAATTTAGTAAGATCAACAAAATCTTATTCCAAAGGTAAAAAGAGTTCAAGAAGAACAAAGAAAAGCCAGCTACTCTGTTTATTAACTAACAAAATAAAATAAAAAAGCAATTTGATTATTGACTTAATAAGCTAATCACCTTTTTCTTTTGAAGCAAGGATTCCTCTGACTTGTCGGAATTTGAACCAAACTTGGAACATAACTGAAAAGACGTGGAGCAACACGTGATCGTGACACCTCATGTGGAACCTCTATATAGACATTTTTATATGTATCCTCTCCAACAATGTAAATTCTGGTCCTATATTCATCGTCTGTATAACAACACAAGATTTTCTTATTCTCTGCGTCCACCAAGAAACTCTTTATCCTTGTCATACCATATATCACAAGCTTACATACTAAGAATTCGCTCCACGACAAGTCATTGGCCTCATCAGTCTTAGTATTGGTCAACCATATACTCATCTTTAATGAACCTGTACTATCTGAGTATTGGCATAACAACGCAAGTTTCTCATCTCTGACAGTCGATAGAACTACCAGCTTATTATGCTCATCACTACTAGAAGGAAGAGGTAGACGTTCAAATTTCTCTGTTGTGAAATCAAATCTGAGTATGCTAGGGTTTTCATTAGTCTCTGAATCTAGCCAGTAAGTATCTCCCTTTAAAGACATGGCAACGTCTTGCCAAAGATATAACCAATCATCACTAATAGCATTAAGAACCCTCCATGAATCCGAGTTAAACTCATATATTTCATATTTACCAACTCTGCTATTGCCGCGATAATAATAGCTGCAGCTCAAGATTTTGTAGCTATCACACGATTTGGTGTTGTTTTCGTATCCTAAATAGCACCTTGCGTAATATGGTTCTGACTGGATCCACCTAGTTTGACCAGTACAAGGGTTCCAAAGAACAAGTCTATTGTCTTCGGTCGTGCATAACAATAAACCTTTACAGTGAAAGATGTTAGATATCTTGACACCTTCTGGATACTTTAGATTCTTAAGTTCACCTGTAAACTTAATAACTTGACTGTGGAATAATTCATGAAAACTGAAGCTGAATGAAAAAAACGATTCATTATTCTTTAAGATCATCTGTGTTGCTGCTTTGCCCAAGTGTTTCTTGGTGAATATAGGATCCTTGAATAAAGCGTACCATCGTTTACAAGTTAATCGTAGCTGTTTTACAGATGTAAGTGGAACCCTAGAAAGTATTTCTGTTTCTAGTTCCCATGGGAGATTGGGAGTCACCATTGTTTCTCTGACGTGATCTCCCAAGGAATAAAAAGAGAGGATGCTTAGAGAAAGTAAGAAAGTGTGAGGAAGGCAAAGAGAAAGACAGAAGAGATTAGGGTTTAGTTCTAACTAAACAAAACAAAAAGACAGAGGAGATTAGGGTTTTAAATCTCGTGATATTCACCACTGGTATATATATATAGAGGGTATAATAGTCAAGATAGAAACTCTCACATAGATAGTCACAATGTAAAAGAATTTTAATTAACCCGAAACCAAATACAGATTTTTTTTTTTACAATATTTGTGATTACTTCGTGTGACTAAGGAACATGTTACTCCCTCCGTTTCATATTAGTTGTCGTTCTAGGTTTATGCACACAGATTAAAAAAATATTTAATTTTACATATTTTTAAAATAAAAACACCATTACCAATACACCTAACAATATATCAACCAATAGAAAAATAGAGTAAAAAATATTACCAATAAATTTTGCATTGAAAACCGAAAACGACACTTATTTTGAAACAAAAATTCTACTCTAGAACGACAAATAATTTGAAACAGAGGGAGTATCAATTATGAAGGCTCATAACGCAGTTGTTACGGATTCTGCATCTAATCGATGGTGTCCAAACGTGAAGGTCAAGCATTCAATTATCTTGTCTATCTTTACGTGTTTATGAACACACAATCTTTGTGTTTGATAATATGATTTACCCATAGACACATAACAATGGTGTGTTTATGTGTTTCGTGTGAAAAAAAGATTCACAAATATAAAGACTGTTTAGATATTGTATCTCTGCTCGAAATACATAAGCACTCGATTTATAACACATAAAAAGCAATCAAGTCTGTTCAATCAAATCATACCCCTAAAACTGTAATTTTCTTAACTAGTTTTGGACTTATGGGCCAAAATGTTTGGCTACGCGGGCAACTAGCTAGTATAATGTGTCATGCATAACCCTAGATTTACTAGCAAGATTGACACCCATGCATAAATGCATTAAAACATGCAACTTGCATTTTGTTAAGGCGATCCGTTCTCTGTTCCTCCTAATTTTTTCAAGTATCAGAGGACGGATACTTGGAGGGTAGATGGTGATTGGTTATTGACTCTGATTCATAGAGGGTGGTAGAGGATGATCAAAATATAAGTCTTTAAGTCGCTTCCCAAATGTGTTTGATTTTGATATTCTCTTATTCTATTTTTTTAGCATAATGATGCAAAATTCACAAGGATAGGTAAGTGACTAAGCAGACATAAACAATACTGTAATTGGGTAAGATCAACAAAATCTATTTTTTTTTTTTTCAAAAGCAAAAAGAAAAGAAAAACAAAGAAAAACCAGCTACTCTGTTTATTAACTATAAATAGAAAACACCATAACTTTATAATTAACTTAATCACCTTTTTTTTCCTTTTGCAGCAAGGATTACTCTCCCTTGTCTGGAATCTGAACTAAACTGGGAACATAACTGAAGAGACGTGGAGAAACAAGTGATTGTGATCCTTTTGGAACCTCATCTCTATAGACATTTTCATGTGTATCCTCTCCAACAATGTAAACTGTGGTCCTAGATTCATCGTGATAAGTCTGTATCACAACACATGACTTTTTTTATTCACCTCGTCCACCAAGAAACTCTTCAGCATACCATATATCATAAGCTTACCGAAATCAACTACTAAGAATTCGCTCCACGACAAATATTTGGGATCATCAGTCTTTAGTATTAGTCACCCATATCTTTATCTTTGACGAACCTGTAGTACCTGAGTAGTACTTGCATAACAACGCAAGTTTCTCTTCTCATGACAGTTGATAGAACTGCAACCGCATGACGCTCATCAATCTTAGAAGGAAGAGGTAGACGTTCAAATTCCTCCGTTGTGAAATCAAATCTGAGTATGAAAGTATCGATATATATGGTTATCATTCTCTGATACTAACCAGTAAGTATTTCCCTTTAAAGATATGGCAACTTTCCAAAGCAATAACCAATCACCATCTGCAACCCTCCATGAATCAGAGTTAAACTCAAATTTACCAACACTATGATATGGGTATTTGGGATAATAACAACGGCTACAGCTCAAGATCTTGTAGTTTTTTGCACCATTTGTTGTTGTATTTGTATCCTAAATAGTACTTATGGTGCACTTGGGTAATTGTTACTAGACAGTTCCGACAGGATCCACCTGGTTTGACCAGTACAAGGGTTCCAAATCACGTGTCTATTGTTTTTGGTCGTGCATAAAAATAAACCAAAGATGTCACATATCTTCGGAGTTCTTTAGACTCAATAACTTGTTTGTGGATTCCATGGAAATTGAAACTGAATGAATAAACCGATTCATCATTCTCTAAGATCATCTGCGTTGCTGCTTTGCCCAAGTGGTTCATTGATGAATATAGGATCTTTGAATAAAGCGTACCATCGTTTGCAAGTTAATCGGAGCTGTTTTACAGATGTGGGTGGAGCCCTAGAAAGTATTTCTGATTCCAGTTCCCATGGGAGATTGGGAATCACCATTGTGTTTACTAAACTGATCTCTCAAGGAGTAAAAGGAATAAGATAGGGAAAAGAACGTACGGAAGAAAAAAAAGCAGAGAGAGAAGCAAAGAGATACTGGGGCTTTAAGGTTAGCTAAACAAACAAGAAATAGAGAATATATTAGGGTGTTTAAACTGAGTAATTTCACATCCGGCTTGTAAAACTCTAAAATATTAAAAGTAATAATTATACCAAATATTTGGATTATATTAAAAGGCTTTAAATCTCAATCTATTATGGTAGATTAGATGGAAAATTTTGTTTCTTAAAATTAAGAAATCTATCAAAATTATAAGAGAAAATTACATTGGGCGCATATACTTTTATTATTATTAAATATAACTATTATAAATTTTCATTCATCATTTAATCTGATGATTAAAGACATTTATAAACGCAGTGACATTTAGCCTTTTTTACTGGCCCGATACAAGTACCTTTTCCGTTGGCACTTTTCCACTTCCTAGTGCACAAAAAGACACAACTGTCAGGGTCACAAGGAGCACTACTTGAAACACCACCTCCAGGATACCGATAATTCTTGGTATCTAGAATTTCAACACAATTTTTGTTTCCATATGTATCATTCGCCATTAACCCTTATAAAATATAACGAAGACATAAAATTATTATTTTCTATACCCTTAACAAAATAATGTGTAGGAGTATAATATATAAATATATGATGGGTTGGAATGGAGAACAATAGAATAACAATATTTTTAGTAGTAAATGGTTATATAATAGTTGAACAAGAAAGTAAGAAAAATAAATAAGAGAAAGTAGTTTGAAAAACTATGAATATCATTTTTATTATAGCTTTTGATACCTTTTGTGTGATTGGAAACATTGAAAACGTTACAACATTTACAGCAACAGTAGAGAGTTACTAATCAAAACGAATATAAAGGCTAAAAAACTAAAATCATCAATTTTTGTGAAACATAATAAAATATAGTTAAACTCTATTTTTATAGAATATATATATATATATATATATATGTGTATATATATGTATATTGGTTAAGTTTTATAATATTATATTTCAAAACTATAGTTAAGCAAATATCCTTTAGTTAACAAAAAAACTACAGTTGAAAAAAATTGATTAATTGATTGTTAAATAAAAATATTACGAATTTATATATTCCCTATTCAGTTTTACTAGAACAATGACACCAATGTAATAATAAAATACTTTTATTTTAGTAGATTCAATAAGGAAACCAAAACAAAAATATTAAACAATGAAAAATTTGTAAGCTTGTTGATTTATGTTTGTGTTGTTATGTCACTATCAACGTTCGAACATAACATTGAATTGTGACGACTAAGATGTACAAATATCATTATCAAAATGCATAATTGGCATAAAATGAATTATTCAAACCTATTGCGATGATGATGAAGGTAGCAACAATGGAAATTGAGATTTGAAAGAGTTTTTTCATCTCAAATGCTTTGAACAAATTGATAATTATTTTTGGGGTTAGAAATATTTGAACAAGGTGTACTAGTATATAAAAGTTAAATGTATATCACCTTTTATACATCTAAATTAAGTAATTTACCTCCTTATATTTTGGTTTGACGGATGTGTCTCTCCATTAATTTCTGGTTTTTCTAATATTAATTTTACAAAATTTAAAACTACATTTTCGTTTCTTTTTTTCAACCACGCAATTAAGTTAAAATAAAAAATTTCATTGGTGATTTAATCTAGAGGATAAAAGATTACACAAAAATAAAAACAAGTTTAACATGCTAAAATATGTATCTCTCCACTTAAATTAGGATGTGAAATCAAAATAAAATGAGGAAACACCAAACCTATATTGGAAAAAGGAGAACTCATCCACCAAATTGGATAAAACCACATGTTTTTCTCTTTTATTGATTAAAACACCAAACCTATCTCGGGACATCTCCTCACCCACAGAAAACTCTAAGGAGCTTAAAGAACTTATATTTGTTTAGATATCCAAAGAGGTTCTCAACCAATAAAAGATTAATATTTATAACACATTTCTATTATATAATTAAAATCTAGTTTTTGAAAATAATTGAACCAAAACCACGTGTTGGTGGTCTAGTGACAAGTGAGCTTTGGGCTGCTAATCAATCTTGGAGGGGCACTCCACTACATAGAGAATGAGATCTTCTTATTTTTACATGAAGTGCACATAAGAGAATATATAGGTACAGAGGTTGTAGGGTTTTGTACAAAGCTATTGACATATAAGTCATCTACATAAAAAAATTATATGAGTTTTCTTAATTCGCCCCTGCAAGATAGAGGGGGTTTAGTCACTCCAATCTTGGAGCATGCTTGATGAAACTTGGAGCGATGCAATGGTTTGGTTAATGCATCAGCGAGTTGGTCGTGGGTTCAAACATGTTCTACGTGTAGTGCTCCGGTTTGAATCAGGTTTCGTATGAAGTGATAATCAAAAGAAATATGCTTCATCCTGGAGTCAAAAAGGGTTTGCACAGAGGTATGCGGCTCTGATGTTGTCACAATAGATGACTAGAGCTGTTGGTAATTTGATGCCTAGTTAAATGAGAAGTGAGCATAGCCATCTGATTTCTGAAGCTGTGTTGGCAACCGCTCTATATTCAGCTTCAATTGAGAGGATCGAGAACCTCCTCGTTGCTTCTTAGAGGACCATGAAACTGGATTTGATCCCAAGTAGATGACATAGGCGTTCGTCGAGACATAGTCATCAGTGTCACCTGCCCAGTCAGCGTCTGAGAAACCATGGAGAATGAGGAGAGATTTCTGTGACATAAAGATGCCATGCGTTGGTGTCCCTACGAGATACCTCAATACTCGCTTTGCTCCTTGCTTGTGTTCTGTATTTGGTGAATACATGAATTGCGAGAGTCGACTCACGAAATACAAATATCAGGGCGTGTAAATGCAAGTATTGGAGACTGTCAACTAGTGATCTGTATTCCGAAGCATCTGAAAGAGGAGTACCCGCATGGAGAGTTAGTTTAGGCGATGTAGGCAGTGGAGCTGTCACAGGTTTAGCATCTTGCATCTTAGTTTTGACCAGAAGATCAAATATATATTTCCGTTGACAGAGGTGCAAACCATGTACCATCCTTGTTGCTTCTATACCAAGAAAATAATATAGATCAACTGGATCCTTGATGGAAAAGCGATCTGCAAACGTGTTGAGCAGCATGTCAATAATGAGACTGTTGTTATCTGTGACGATTATGTCACAGGTTTAGCATCTTGCATCTTAGTTTTGACCAGAAGATCAAATATATATTTCCGTTGACAGAGGTGCAAACCATGTACCATCCTTGTTGCTTCTATATAAAAAAATAGTGTAGATCAACTGGATCCTTGATGGAAAAGCGATCTGCAAACGTGTTGAGCAGCATGTCAATAATGAGACTGTTGTTATCTGTGACGATTATCTCGTTGACATAGATGAGAAATATGTGTAGCTGCCATTATCAATTCTCATGAAGAGGGATGTGTCAGCCTGCGAGTTGATGAAACCAGTATGAGTGAGGTGTTGCTTAAGCGCCATATACCATGCCATCGGTGCTTGTTTGAGGTCGTAAATCGCTTTCCTTAGTCTGCACATATGAGATGGCATGTCCTTGTCAATGAAGTCCGGTGGTTGGATCATATAAACTTCCTCTTGAAGGTCTCCTTGCAAAAAAACATTATTCACATCTAGATGTTTAATTTTCCAATCTTTTTGTGTCGCACTGTTAGAGAGACTAGGCGAATTGTTGTCGTTTTTATGACAGGGTTAAACGTCTCTGCATAATCCAATCCATATTGTTGGATGTATTCTTTGGAGACAAATCTGTCTTTTCTTCGTTCAATGTTTATGTTAGGTATATATTTGGTAGTAAATACTCATCTGCAACCTACAGAGTTCTGACTCGAAGATGCTGGAACTAGGGCTGGGCAAATAAACCAAAACCTGAAAACCCGAACCAAATCCGATCCGATAAAAAGGAATCTGAACCGATCCGAATCCGACATAAATACCGAATGGATCTTGTTTTATGGTATTTTAGGTTATGGGTATTATCCGAACCGAACCCGAACTTAAATGGATATCCGATAGAACCCGAAACATTTAAAATCCTAAAAAGATCTTGTACCAAACATCATCTCATTCCTAATATGTATCTGAAATACATTAAGATATTAAACATCTAAAATAATTATCTATTACATAAATATTGGTGGTTCTATTATATGAAAGTTGATGTTTGAAGGTGGCGGTTGAAGCTTAAAGTTTTTAGATTTTGGTTTTGTTTTCACTGAACAATGTTTCTCATTTTATGAGAACTTGATTTTTGTTTTATTCTTTCATTTTTTTTTTCTATTAATAAATATATTTACATTTCATTTGATTTTGAATGATCACGTTTGATGTTTCTTTCTTATTTTTGAATCAATTTTACTTACTTTTTAGTTATAAAATAGTTACAAATTATGTACTTTAAAACCGAAGAACCAATTTACTTATGTTTGGTTATAAAGTAAGTACAAATCATGTATTTTTAAACTGAAGAACCGATTGGGACTTGAACCCGAAAGTACATCGGGTTATACCGGTTCTTCAAAGATTTACTAACCCCGACCCGAACCCGATAGAACCCGAACCGGTCCCGAACCGAGCTTTCATATAGTCTGAATGGGGCTGATTTTGATAAACCCGAAAAACCCAAAACCCGATTAGACAAAACCGAAACCCGATTGGGACCCCGAATGCCCAGGCCTAGCTGAAACAAGATCCCAAGTATTTCGTCAAGGCATATTTTCTTCATTTTGCATCACGCATAGCTTGAAAGATAGTGGTTAGTTCAGAAATCAAGGGTTTGTTCTGGGATGCTAACATGGTGAATTTTTTGTTTGGTTTGGAATTTTGCTCTTTGATCGAGTTTTCATTAGGTGTTGGTTCGGTACACTGGGTAAGTGGTTTGTGGTTCTGAGATTTGATTGTGGATGGGTGTTTGTGATTTGATATGAGGTTGTGGGTTGAGATGGCGATGAAGAAGAAGGGTTTGTGTTTGATATTGTAGGCTGGATTTGGTTTTGGGCTGAGATTGTTTGGCCCGTATTCAGTTGGGTATGTGTTTGGTTTTGAGTTTGGGTTTGTTGGGTTGGTTGCTGGGCTTGGTATTGAGCCCATTATTATGCCGGGCAGAAGGCACAGACTGGAGTGTGACAGAAGAAGGTAAGGGATTTGTTTGATATACCTGAGCATTTGTCGGAAGTGGTGAAGTCGTAGTCACTTGTGGAGTTGCGGTGGCTGGTTGCGGTTGGTGAAGGACCGAGCATGGGACCTGTGGATTGATCGGTTCCTATCCCAAGACCATGCATGCCTAGTCTTAATTATTTTCCATTCCATTACGGTATAGCACATTCTAAAACATTACTCCCTCTGTTTTATAATAAATGTCATTTGGAAGTTTTGCACATATATTAAAAAATCTTATAAAATCAGTGATAAATATTTATTAAACAAAGTAAAAGTAAGATGAGTGATAAAAATACATAAACTTGTTTGGATCAGTTATCTATACCTCACATGTTTCATCTTTCAACCACTTGTAATGTTGTACAGAGAATAGTCTAAAATCATAAACAAGATACGATTGTAGACAAATAATTAGATCAGATTGGACTCTGAGGTCGCAATAATAACGGTTATCTTGGAGAAATGAATTTTGGTGATAGATTGTTACTTGATAATGTGATTGCATTCTAACTAAACGAAGTGAAAAAAAAAAAAACACCTCACGTGGTTGGATCAGTTAGCTACACCTCACATGTTTCATCTAAATTTATAAACAATACACGACTATAGACAAAGAATTAGATCAGAATTGACCACTAGATTTGACTCTGAGGAGGTCGCAGTAATAACTGTAATATAAAACATGTCTTCTTCAACAAGCAATTTTGCTTTTTGTTGAAATTGTAAGAGAATTAGGAGAATGATGGGGTTTTCCATGTGTCTTCTTTTTCTTCTTCAGCAAGCTTTAGCTGTTTTAAGTTTTGGTGTTGCTCAAAATCCGTCAGGTAAAAAAAAAAGAAAACTAATTTAATATAAAATTAAAATAGATCTTCAAATAAAGTCGGTTTAGTTTTTTTAAAAAAAATTAAAAAATTAAAAAAATTATTCTTGGCATTTTCTTCTTACAGGATTCGCGAGTTTAACTTGTGGTGCTCCGATAGGAACTAGCTTCAAAGATAAAAGAACGAATATAACATACAGCTCTGATGCGCCTTACATCGATACGGGCATTGGCAGGAGCATCAAATCATCGTACCAGAGCAAATCAGAGCAACAAACATGGTATATATATATAGAGAGTATAGACAACATTCTAACAATTAAGGTACTGTATATAGATAATTAATTGTGTAACTTCTTCCCCAAGGTACCTCCGGAGTTTTCCACAGAGCTCTAGAAGAAGCTGCTATACCTTCAACTTGACCACAGGGGATAATTATCTGATCAGGGCTATTTTCCTCCATGGTGGATATGATAATATGCCCTCAACAAACTTCGATCTCCACCTCGGGCCTAACAAATGGGCGACAGTTTCAACCGCCGAGGAGACCAAAGCTCAAACGTTTGAAATAATCCATACATTAACGACGAACAGGTTACAAGTCTGTCTCGTGAAAACAGTGAATTCAACGCCATTCATCTCCGCTTTAGAGCTGCGTAAACTCACCAGGGAAGCATACAAGACCGACTCAGGGTCCTTGCAGACTTTCTTGAGAGCAGACATTGGCTCGTTCTCTAACCATTATATAAGGTTTTTAGTTTCCAGTTCATGTTCGAACAAGAGTAAGTACTAAACATGCTCTTATATTTTCAGGTACGGATCTGGTGTCTATGGAGCAGATGTCTTTGACCGCATTTTTTTTTTTTTTTTTTTTTTTTTTTTTTTTTTTTTTTTTTTTTTTTTTTTTTTTTTTTTTTTTTTTTTTTTTTTTTTTTTTTTTTTTTTTTTTTTTTTTTTTTTTTTTTTTTTTTTTTTTTTTTTTTTTTTTTTTTTTTTTTTTTTTTTTTTTTTTTTTTTTTTTTTTTTTTTTTTTTTGTCTTTGACCGCATTTGGCTGCCTTATAACTCTGAAAACTGGTCACAGATTAGAACCGAAAACAGTTTAGACAACGAAAATGAATCAAAGGTGCCAAAAAGTGTTATGGCCACGGCCTCTGTTCCAACAGACCCGGGCGCTCATATGAACATTTCGCTAACCGGTTTGCACCAGACATTACGGTTCTACATCTTCCTACACTTCTCAGAGATCGAAGAGCTCAATCCCAATGACACCAGAGAAATTAAGGTGATGTACAACGGAAGACTCATCATAGGTCCCTTTAATCCAAAAAGTTTATATACTAATACCTATTTCCATGAGGAATCCGGTCTGAATGCAAATGGACAGTGCACATTTTCGCTTCAAAAGACTGCGAGTTCCACACTGCCTCCTCTGCTCAACGCCATGGAGGTTTACATGGTGACCCCGCTATCGCAGAATGAAACCATTGCAAAAGAAGGTTTATATATAGTATAGATATATGTAATTATTTATTTTTCGAACTAACTATTTTGTGACTTACTGTTGATCAGGACAAAAAAAAAAAAATATATATATATATATATATATATATATATATATATATATACTAACCCAAGTAAAATGGTAATCAGTTGATACGATGATAAACATCAAGTTGAGTAGCGGCATGAATAAGGTTGAGTGGCAAGGAGATCCATGCGGAGTACATGTGGTCTGGTATTAACTGCAGTTTCATTGACAGTGAGCAACCAAAGATCATCTCATTGTAAGTAATGAATTGGTTCTGTTTCTAGAACAGAATAATACAATGATTTGTTCTTCACAAAAGGGTTTTAAAATCTTTGGCATTATGGAAACTAGGAACTTAACTAACCATGGCTTAACCGGGGAGATACAGGAATACATATCAAACCTAAGTAGTTTACAAGTTCTGTAAGTATAATGTACTGATAGAGAAGTTGTTATTTGAGAAAATATTTTTGTCATGGGTTTGGAATTTTTTTTTTCAATTGCAGTGATTTCTCTAACAACAGCCTGATTGGTTCGGTCCTGGAATTTCTAGCTCATATGAAAAGTTTAAAAGTCATGTAAGTTGTTGTTAGAATGTATAAATTTGTATCTCGTTTATTCATACACAAAAGACAGAACTAACATGTTATAACCTCTGTTTTTCACTCTGCTTCGTACAGAAATCTGTGAAGCAATTTTCTAAATGGTTCAATTCCTACGAGTCTCCTCGATAAAGTGCGCAGTGGATTGGTTTCACTGAGGTAACTAATTAATTCTTGAAACCTTTCTAGTCAAATGTGTTTTACAATAATATATTATACCTCCGTGAAAATAAAAAAGCTTATAAGGTTTTATAATGTTTTTAAAGCGTTTTTAATTACTTGCAAAGGATTTGCAAAAATCAGTTATAATAGTTTATAAAACAAAGAGTTGGAATTTATAAAAACCTATAAATGATTATAAGGACTTATAAATCTATATAAAATATTTTATAAAGGTCTATAAATAATGTATTAGATTTTATGAAAATAACTTAGTTTTGACCAGAAGTGGAGCTGTCACAGGTTTAGCATCTTGCATTTTAGTTTTGACCAAAAGATCAAATATATATTTCCGTTGACAGAGGTGCAAACCATGTACCATCCTTTTTGCTTATATACCAAGAAAATAGTGTAGATCAATTAGATCCTTGATGGAAAAGCGATCTGCAAACGTGTTGAGAAGCATGTCAATAATGAGACTGTTGTTATCTGTGACGATTATGTCGTTGACATAGATGAGAAATATGTGTAGTTGCCATTATCAATTCTCATGAAGAGGGATGTGTCGGCCTGCGAGTTGATGAAACCAGTATATGTGAGGTGTTGTTTAAGCGCTATGTACCAGGCCACAGGTGCTTGTTTGAGGTCGTAAATCGCTTTCCTTAGTCTGCACATATGAGATGACATGTCCTTGTCAATGAAGTCCGGTGGTTGGATCATATAAACTTCCTCTTGAAGGTCTCCTTGCAAAAAAGCATTATTCACATTTAGATGTTAAATCTTCCAATCTTTTTGTGTCGCAATGTTAAGGACATGCCATCTCATATGTTCACATTATTCATTCTATTTTATCCTTTGTTCACATACTAAATAAATTTCTCTTTCTAATTAATGCATTAAAAGATATGGATAAAACTGAATTTTTATTTAAAATTTTGTATTGGAAATACAAAATGACACTCTTTATGAAACAAAAATAAAATCTTAAAATAATACTCTTTGCGAAACGGAAGGAGTATATCTCGAGAATTAACCTCGTGATGTGGGAAATGGGAGAAAGAATAAAACATTTTGACATAGTCAGTCGAGTTCTCTGAGTACATACATATGGTTGCTTTTGAAATTTAGCTTTGACTTGAGAGAGAGGGTTAATTACTGAATTTGCAATTAATATAGCGGCTATTATGTAGTCATCTTAAAATATAAGCCCTAAATTTGCAAATAACGACGAGTCACAGAAACCCTAGAAACCGCCCGAGTCGAGTTAATTCGGTACCCTCGGCCCGTGACTCGTCCGGTGAAAACGCTTCCGTCGATTCGATTCGATTCGATTCGAACACCTTCCCCCTGCAACATCGCTGGAAAGGGTTAGAGCTTCTCATCTTCTGTTTCCATTTTTTTTTTTTCTTGAAGTTGTTGTTTGCAAATGGTATAAGCATTAATGGCTCCACCTGGATCAACGGACCCTGGATGGGAGCACGGTGTTGCACTAGACGACCGTAAGAAGAAGGTCAAATGTAACTACTGTGGGAAGATAGTTAGCGGAGGGATATACAGATTGAAGCAACACTTGGCTCGTGTCTCAGGAGAAGTCACCTATTGCGATAAGTCTCCAGAGGAAGTATCTCTCAGGATGAAGGAGATTCTCCAACGGTCTCGTTCTGCTAGGAAGCTTTTGAGGCAGCCTGATGATGATGATGATGATGATGATGATGGTTTGTCTAGTAGAAGAAACAAAGGGAAGCAGTCTGGGAGTCTTGTACTACGATACGTTGATCCTGGATGGGAACATGGTGTTGCTCAGGACGAGAGGAAGAAGAAGAAGGTCAAATGTAATTACTGTGGCAAGATTGTGAGTGGCGGTATTAACCGTTTTAAACAGCATCTCGCGAGGATACCTGGTGAGGTTTCTCCCTGTAAAGCCGCTCCTCACGAGGTTTATCTCAAGATTAAAGAGAATATGAAATGGCATCGAGCTGGCAAGAAACAGAACGTACCTGATGATGATGACGTCAGAGCTTTAACGCTCTCTCAGGATCCTGACCAACAACAAGAAGAAGAAGATGACTTCTTTTATCCAAGGGTTAGTAAAGACAAGAGAAGACCAAAGAGAGTAAGGATGAACTCGTTTCTGAAAACATACACTGCCTGCTCAAACAGAGTCGTGTCATCAAGACAAGTCACTTCCTCCATCTCCAAATTCTTCCACCACGTGGGACTTCCAACAGAAGCAGCCAACTCTCTCTACTTTCAAAAGATGATTGAACTGATTGGTATGTACGGTGAGGGATATGTTGTCCCCTCCACCCACTTGTTTCCCGGTAGGCTCTTACATGACGAGATATCGACTATCAAAGGCTACTTGAGGGAGTACAGATCTTCTTGGATGGTCACGGGCTCTTCTATACTTGCAGACACTTGGATCAACGCAGAGGGGAAGACGATGATCAGTTTCTTGGTCTCGTCCCCTCGAGGCGTCTACTTCCACTCCTCTATCGATGCCACTGATGTAGCAGAAGATTCTTTAAGCCTTTTCAACTACTTAGACAAACTAGTTGAAGACATTGGTGAGGAGAATGCCGTGCAGGTTATTACACAGAACACGTCAATCTGTAGGAGTGCTGGAAAGTTACTTGAAGAGAAGAGAAAGAATCTTTACTGGTCTCCCTGCGCAATGCATTCAACAGAACTTGTTCTTGAAGACATCTCTAAGCTTGAATATGTCTCTGAGTGCTTGGAGAAGAGCCAAAGAATCACAAGGTTCATCTACAATCAAACTTGGCTACTCAATCTCATGAAGAATGAGTTCACACAAGGGATGGATCTTCTTAAACCAGAAACCACCCGCCACGCTTCCAGTTTCACCACTCTTCAGAGTCTGATGGACCACAAGGCCAACCTCAGAGAGCTGTTTCAATCCAACAGCTGGATTTTGTCACAGACCACCGCAGCCAAGTCTGAAGAGGGAAGAGAAGTGGAGAAGATGGTGTCGAGTGCTGCGTTCTGGAAGAAGGTTCAGTACGTTTTGAAGTCTGTTGATCCGGTGATGCAGGTGATTCGCATGGTAGGTGATGCTGGAGAGAGACTCTCTTTGCCATATGCTTATGGTTACATGTGCCGTGCCAAAATGGCGATCAAGTCTATTCATAGCGATGATGCAAGGAAGTATGGACCCTTCTGGCGTGTGATAGATTACCATTGGAACTCATTGTTTCATCATCCCCTCTACGTTGCTGCATATTTCTTCAACCCTGCTTACAGATACCGTCCTGATTTTATGGCGGTAGGTAATTGATTATTCGTTAAGTTTGTTTACAAACTCTCTGCAAGTTCTTTATATTTGGTTGTTAAATGCAGCATTCTGAGGTTGTGCGTGGAGTTAATGAATGTATCGTTCGGCTTGAGCCTGATAATGCGAGAAGAATCACAGCATTGATGCAGGTGACTTGAAACAAACCACACATTGTTCTTTAGAACTTGTGGCTAAACCAATCTTTTGTTTGTTTGTTTGTTTGTTGGAATGTTTCTAAGATTCCGGATTATACTTCTGCTAAAGCTGATTTTGGGACTGATATAGCCATTGGGACAAGAACAGAGCTTGATCCAGCTGCGTGGTGGCAACAGCATGGGATAAGCTGTTTGGAACTCCAGAGAGTAGCGGTTAGGATACTGAGCCACACGTGCTGCTCTGTTGGCTGTGAGCCTAAGTGGAGCGTGTATGATCAAGTCAACGGTGAATGTCAGAGTCGTTTCGTGAGAAAGTCAAGGAAAGAACTGACTTACGTTCATTACAACTTACGGCTCAGAGAGAAACAGCTGAAACGGCGGTTACATGATGAAGGAACACCACCGAGTCTTAATTATGTTTTGCTTGATCGGTTGCTCCCGGACTGGCTCGTGGCTTGTGAGAAAGAAGAGGTACTTTGAAAACGCTAAAACGCCAAACTGCTAAATGTAATATGATGATGATGATGATGATGATGTTTGAGTTTCTTTGTGAAGGAGGAGGAGGCTTTGCAAGATGAAGACGGAGCAGAGGACGACGAGGAAGAGGAGGAGAATTGTTACGACGATTCTGTTAACGTTTATGGTGATGGTGAAGACAATGTTGATGTTTACAATGATGATCTTAGTGACGACGATTAGTGTTTACTTTATGCTAATAAAGCGTCCCTATCATGTAGCAAGCTGCAAGCAAGCAATGTGTATCTTGAAGTTGACCGTTTTATATAAATTAAAAAAAAAATTCAGTTTTTTTGGTTGGTTAATAGTTACTCCCTCCGTTTCATATTACTTGTCGTAGAGAAAAAATTTCGTTTCAAAATAAGTGTCGTTTTAGAGTTTCAATGCAAAATTCATTAATAAGATTCATAGGTAATTGTGTTTTTATTTTTCTATTGGTTGAAATATGGTTAGGTGTATAGGTAATTGTGTTTTTATTTTGGAAATATACAAAATCATATGTTTTCTTAATATGTTTGAATAAACCTAGAACGACAAGTAATATGAAACGGAGGGAGTACAATATAAGATTGTGACAGTTCTTCAAAAAAATTGATGGTAGTTGACTTGACTACGCCCAATAGGATTTAGTAAAGAGAGATAATTTTCTAACTATTCAAACAAATTGATATATATTGTAAAATATGGGGGCCTGGAAACTAAATAAATAAAAGTTGGCGCTGCGCTGTCTGAACGACCGAATATCTGTCTTTTTCAATTTAATAAATTGAGTTTAAAGTGATATATTTGAAATTAAAATATATTAAAAAAAAAGGTTTCACCTGACATAAGCTTTCTTCTCTTTCCCTTGCCGTTCTTGGAACGCCCTCTGTTTCGTTCTCCAAAGTCAGATTCTTTTTCCTAATTATAATTTTTTGAATTTCCTCCTTTTTTTTTGGGAGACTAACTTTCAGTTTCTCTGTCAAACAAACTAGGGTTTTGTCTTGTGATGTGGTGAAGCTTTTTTTTTCTCTTTAGGGTTCGCCGGCTGAGAGGGGGATTTCCGATTTGATTTACGTCGGAAGCTGAATATCTCCGGGCTGACATGGGTTCGAATCTCCCGATGAGCCCTGAACTGGAACAGATCCATGGAGAAATCCGTGACCATTTCCGAGCCCTCGCGTAATGCTTTTTTTTTCTTCTCTATTCTCTTTCGTGGTTGGTTACAAATATATGTTTTAGGGTATATGGATGTATAGGTTCTTTCAGTGTAAACAAAAGATTTTCTCACCGTTTGTGTTTTGCAGGAATGGGTTCCAGAGGTTGGATAAGATCAAGGATTCTACTAGACAAAGCAAGCAACTTGAGGAACTTACTGACAAGATGAGAGACTGTAAAAGGTATTATGCCCTTTGCCCCTTTCTTTTCTCGCCGAACCATCTTCTTGCATTGTCATGTGACTAAGTTTTGTAAGTGCCTTTTGGTGGAATGTTTTACTTTTTATGTTAGGTTGGTTAAGGACTTTGACCGTGAACTCAAGGACGAGGAAGCTAGAAACTCTCCCGAAGTAAACAAGCAATTGAACGATGAGAAACAATCTATGGTCAGTTCTATCATCATTGTTTTCATGCAATTCATGGAAAGCTTTTCTTTTATGTGTTACTTCTACTACGTTGCAGTTAAGTGTAGGAATATTAACTTAGGTCCTTGTTAGAGTTTTCCACTTTGCAGCATCAATCTTATTCATGTTTGGTCAATTTAGTTGCATTTCTAACCAGTTGGATACTTAAGGAAGATACTTTAGTGTCCTTGTGTCTCTATAGCTCTCCTTTTGCTCTTTGAGTCTGCTTTGTAATTGTTTTTCCCCTTGTCACACAGATTAAGGAACTCAATTCTTATGTTGCACTAAGAAAGACGTAAGTGCTTCTTCTATCTTTTCTCTCTTAACAGCTGGATTACATATTGTATCAGTTCAGCACCTGTCTATCTATCTTCAGGATTTATGTGTTCATACATGTTTAACTTGTTCTGTGACTTCAGGTATATGAGTACCCTTGGCAACAAGAAAGTTGAGCTTTTTGATATGGGTGCTGGAGCCAGCGGCGAGCCTACAGCTGAAGAAAATGTTCAAGTTGCTTCAGGTCAGTCCCTGTTCCTGCTATTCTATGCTCTACTAAGAAATGAATTGTCCCAACACATCAAGAGATTGAAGCTTAAAATCATTGATAAATATATTTTACTTGAATATGTATGATATATGGTTAATAATCTGGAATAGTTTCTGATGTATGTAAGTATAATTCTGGTGAACAATAATGAGAAAACTGGCGTGGAGCTTATTTTATGTTCTGTATAGCCATGTCAAACCAGGAGCTTGTTGATGCTGGAATGAAAAGAATGGATGAGACTGATCAGGCCATTGAACGCTCAAAACAGGTATGTTACAGAAATATAAGTGTGTTCCGTTGTTACTATAACTTTGGTAAAATTGTTGTTCCTGTTATTCAGGTTGTAGAGCAAACAATAGAAGTTGGAACTCAAACTGCAGCTAACTTAAAGGGACAGGTAAATATGCAAAGCATCCTCCATCTCATCCCCCCCCCCCTATTAATAATCTTGCTGCCACAGACTCAACTCAATTAACCTGAAAAATATTTGCAGACGGATCAAATGGGGCGCGTGGTTAACCACTTGGACACGATTCAGTTCTCTCTCAAGAAGGCTTCACAGCTAGTGAAAGAGATAGGAAGACAGGTTTTGTAACTTGATACTGACATATATTTTATATCTCTTGTTGCTTGACTGCAAAAGCCCTGAATCTCTATATCCACTGTTGCTTCAGGTGGCTACTGATAAATGCATAATGATGTTTCTGTTTCTCATTGTATGCGGCGTTGTAGCCATTATCGTAGTGAAGGTACTTTCTTTGCTCATTCCAATGAAATTTGTGATTGCTCTCATTAGAAAGTTATAACTCTGTTTTCTTTGTGTGTGTGTGTGTGTGAAAACTCTCTACAGATCGTACATCCGAATAACAAAGACATTAGGGACATCCCAGGATTAGCTCCTCCAGCGCCATCGAGGAAGCTACTGTACTTGAGGAATCCGGAGGAGTACATGAGAAGATAGAAAGAAATCTCTGTCTGTATATTTATTCACGTTGGATCTTGAGGTTCGGTAAATTTTTATCTTCTTTGCTTATTCATTTGTTTACACTCCATGAGAGAGAGAGGAGAGATTGTGTGCTTCTGATAGTCATTTGAATCTTGGTTTTGATTGGAGATTGTATATTTCATCTTCTAATAGTAACTTAATCACTTGTTTTGTATAAGATCCAGACCAATGTTATACTCTCTCTCACGTTCTCATTAGTTACTTATCACAGCTATAGAAAATGTCTGGAATTACCATTAGACAACAGTCCATATGGTTGTTCACTTTCAATAACCTGGTCAAAACGAAGAACGTGGTGAAAGACAACTAATACGTGCGTGACCACGTTTAAGTCTTTAGGTTACTGTTGCAAGTTTTATGATTCGTTATTTTCCACCTACATAAATCTTTGGGTGAACCAGTTACGTACAATGTACAACTGTTCTTTTTATAATAGACAGCTCTAGAAGAGTTGATTCCTCACCCAACTAAACTTATTTTTAGCTTAACCACCAGGAAGAGAAACTCAAACAGCAATATACAAACTGATTCACTTGTATATTTAAAGAGATAATGCTCAGACCTCAAAAGTCAGAGCTCTTGGCTTATAACCACATTGAAGATGATGGGGAAAAAAAATTAAAGACCACAGATGTATGTAACTTTAATGTCAATTACTAATATGTGACTTTTAACGTTTTAAGCTCATCATCGGTACTAATACTACTATTACTCGACTATTCTATTTTCTAATAAAAGTTGCAAATTTTGAAGAAAATGTAAAACATTTATCACCTGAGACACGAGAGGACACACAGGTCTCGGATGATGCTGCACTTTCTCTTTTTGTTTTAAAGATTTCTTTTTCTTTTTACGTAGCAAATAAAAAAAGAAGCAAAACCTGTCTATCATACGTTTCTAACAGCATCTTAAGCGGCGTGATTTCCAAGCTGCGTCCGACCAATATGAGATAACCGCGACGTAATCAAAGGGGCTTCCTCGTCGTTTATCTCGGCTCCTACTCTTGTGCTCTCTCCACCCACAACATCCGGGTTGAATTTATCTGAAGACTTCTTCTCCATCTTCCACTCCTGTGTATTGCTTGTGTTCATCAGTTTATTACATTTACACCCATAAAAGGAAAGCGCAACTGATTCCACATTTATTTTGCAAGTCTAGAGATTCTTTTTTGCCTTAAGAAACCCTTTATGCCAGAAGCGTGATGATATTACTATGGGAGGCTATCGGGTCTCTAACACAGCTTATAGATTCAATGCACCTATTTATGGATTTCAAGGAATCCGAAACAACCCTGAGATGAATCGGGATCATAACCTCAACCTGATAGAGAGAGTTAGAGACGGAGAATGTTTGACTGACCTTATTGATTCGATCTGGGAGACTGTCAGCAGTTGGTTGAGACGCCTTCACGTCCTTCACTTTTATGTAATTGTACATGACGACGCCACAAAGCGCTGTATCAAACACATGACAAGAATAAATAGTTAAACGACAATGCATACTGTGCGAAACAGATGAACAAGGAAAACACAGATGTGCACAACATTTAAATTGTTGTGAATTGAAGAAACCTACCAATTGCGTATCCAATGATGTTCAGCCCAGTGATCGTGGACTCGGGGAAAATGACTGTGGAGAGGGCAATGAGAATCCAGTCTTTGAGAACACCAGCTACCCGGATTGTTACCGCACCTGTTCTCCCGATTACTAAGAATATGGAGAAGTTCAAGGCCAGAGCACATAGAGCATTGGAGAAAAATATCCAGAAGTTGAATTGGATCTGTGAAACTTCCATCGTGGGTTTCTCCAACACATACCAAGGGAAGGCCAGAAAAACAAAACTGCACAAGATTATAGCATAGCCTTTCAAGGAGAAGATTTTGTGTGCTAATGTGCAGTAAGGGAGGTAAAACTTTACATCTATGATCTAGCAATAAGTAGTACATGATGTCATGACATCAGTAATTAGAGAAAATCATGGTATGCAATCCAATTAGATGAACGGGAACCAAAGAGTAGTTGATGAAACATCATATTCTAGAAATTTTTTTTTTTAGAGAACTATCAGGATTTAGGAGTGAATACCTGCAGGGAGCTATGTAATACAAGCTGTTAATAGGGTTTAATGTCAACCCCTTCTTCTGGAGAAGAACTTGAGTTAGCACCAGTCTAAGTGCTTCAGCAAATATGCCTGTCACCTGATAGACCGTGCCAACTATATTGAAATGGATTTCCCCATAAGAAGATATCACAACTCCAACACTGACCAGCAACATGTTCGAGAACACGTCGCACCTTGGTTTGTCAGTGCCGCAAATAACTGCCATGATAAATGTTGCTACTGGCACTGAAATTCCAAAATCATGTATTAACATTCTTTGTAAAATGAACGGAAAGTCTATACTAAAACAGATTCTGTAGCCAAAATGTTAAGTCTTCACATACTTAGAGCTTTAAGCATCTGAATGAAGGCAACAGAAATGTGCAAGTATGCGGTATTGCCAAACCTGCACAAAGGAGGATATAAGATAGAGATCAAGAAGAAGAGCATCAACAAAAACAACGGTGTTTACTGTGTATAGAACAGGAACTTGCCAGAGGCTTGATGCAAAGAATGCGCTTATAGGTACCACACATGTTGCGTATCTAGTGAACACAAAAAGTGTGTCAAATTGGAGAGGTAGTGGAACTTGCGTACGAGAGAAAGAGAAATGAAAAGAAACCGAATAAGCTGGCTTACATTTCAAATGTCATTTTAACCGGAGCGACAACCTAAAACACAAAGGCAAAACTTATCACCGCACAAGCAAAAAGGAATCCAAGGGTCCATAGAAAGTTAATATTCTTTTGAGTTAAGAATACCTTGAAGACGCGAATAAGAAGGAAGGCCACGAATCCAGAAAACCCCATATGGATCATCGTCAGCGTTATAGGAAGTGGAAAATTGAAGTACTTTGGGGATAAAACCCACTGCAATTTTTTTTTTTTTTTAAAGCAATAAAAGAAAACATGATTTACAATAAACTCTCCACTGTAACAAAAAGCTAAAACAAGATGATACATCTACAACCTATAGTTAGCCTCTTCATATCTCTCTATCTGATGCTTAACATCACAACACTAAGATTCCTATGCAGAGACAGATGACAGGAAAGCATACAATTCAACACACAGAAAATTAGATACGTTAATAAAGTTGAATAATAGAAATTGAATGAATCACTCACCTTGTTGTAGAGTATGACACCTGAAGAGAGTATAATGTAGATGAGTAAGTAGATATAAGTCAGCACAAGCGTCTTGTTTATCATCTTCGCCATCTTCCTCCTCCTCCTCCTCCTCCTCTCAGTGCAGAATCTTAACTTCTTTGATGAGTCAGTTTCTTCTCACTGCACCAGCGCTGGTATCAGCCATTGCAGATATAAACTGAGATCAAGAAAAATCATCAAATCAAAGCTACAGTTGAGAGAAACTCTAATTCTATCAGCGAATCCAACAGTAAGAAAACAAAAATCAACAAATTCACATATAACGATCAAGGAAAACGCGAATTGGATCAGATCCGAGATGGAAGGAGTGTGTGGTTATCGAAACAAAAGAGATTACTACCTCGAGATCATAAGCTCAACGTGACGAAGCAATAGATCAGAGACGAACACTATCGATAAAGAAAACTCTTAACGGAATCTGATGAACACAACGACGACGTTTTGATCAGAGATTCTGTGGGAATCAACGAAACAAATATTGTATGGAGACCAAGTGTGAGAGAGAGAGCTACAGTTGTTTTAGTTTGAGAAGAAGGCTTGGAACTTGAAATTGATTTTTTAATTTTTTAAAATAATTAAAAAGGAACGGTGGAGATTAATAAGCCAATCTGCTGAATCTGAATCGAACGGCCATGGTTTTATCTCACGGATGTGGAGACGACCCGCCAAGAAAGTTAGTAGGTTTATGCTTGGTGGGCTTAATTGTACCTGCTCTATTGTAGGCCCATTAAAAACTAGAGGGAAAATCTGAAAATATGCGATAATGATTATATTATATTATATTATATTATTATTTTGTATTTAAACGTGAGGATTTGGGAGGTTTTAATGTATTTAATTTAGAATAACCAAGTGAATGTGATATACTAACCAATGTATAAATAGGGGTCTTATTCTATTAATTGGGATTACTAATCTATTCTTGTCGGCAATAAGATGTTCTAGTCAGCTCATTTTCCTTTCACACAAAGAAGTTACCTCAAGGCTAAACATGTATCGTGATGTTCGAAATCAATTTCGGATATGAAACTCAAAAGCAACACTGAGATTCGAGGTATTATTTAAATTTAGTAGACATTGAGGACTGTTTACAATCTCACATTTTGCTCTAAAATAAATAATAAAAACGTTTTTAATATAAATACGATAGTGTAAACATGATAAAGACTAAAAGAAAAACTACAAGAAGAGACGTGGTTATACTATGTGTTGGGCACCGACTCTGCATGGCCTATATAGCAGGGTAGTAGCCACTAGTGTACGTATCACACCCACTGATCGTGTTATCATACTTACAGTTATCACTCCTTTTAAAATTCACTGAAGTTGAGATATAACTTTACATAAGTTATATGTAGTGCGTTTTCAAAAACTATCTAAGAATTATTAATTAAAAAGTAATTTATCTGTAACACTTCTAGCTCTCAGAACGATTTCTATTGGTAATGGTTATAGTTTGTCAAACGACGTATATTTTATATGGGTTTTTAATTCTGGACACTGATGACAAATCGGACGACACTAGCATAAAGTAGAGACAATGTTATATGATGTTTTGATGGTAAAGTATTTATACGGAAAAGCTATAACTAATAATCATATCCACAACACTGTATTTTATGTAACTTCTAATATTTTTCTTGAATAAAAACTTCCGATATATTGTTGTTTTGATTTAGAGACAAAATAGAACTTAGTGAATCGATTATCATTGTTTGTACATAATTATCATTATTGTTAAATCTCTAATTATATTAATTGTGGACTATCTTACATGCTACATGATAGCTAGTAGGTCAGATGTGATGTAACCCAACAACTGCAAGACCATAATAAAACAATTAAACATCAACAAATACAAAAGACATAGAGAAATAGATGGTAAACAAAAAAATAAATATAGAAAAGAGAAAGAGCCACGAAAGAAAACAAATAGAAAAAGAAAGAAAAATAATAAACATGTTCAGATAAAATATTATCAACAACACCAACTAAACCCATTGTTTGTTAGCTTTTGGACGCGGACCCTAATAATGCAATTGTTTTTGTTACGCATTGCCTAAATTATTTTTCTACTTATACAACCAATCAGTTTATTAAGTTAAAACACAATAATTAGGAAAATCATTTAGCAGAAAAAACGATAATTCAAAATATCACCAGTTCATCGTGGTATGGTTTAAACGAGAATCTTTTCTCTCTTTTCGCTCTAAAAATAAATTTTCTGCCTTTCCAATTCTCCGTTCGCCGGTGTAGTACCGGTCCTGGACACAAGTAAACGAAGTATGTGCTCCCAGGCTCCCAGCTCCTATTTAAAATATCAAATATATCAGTTTTTAACTAAATTTTCATTAAAATAATTGATTTATGGTTAAAATTATTATGTATGAAATGTTGAGATCGAGTATAACCAACTACATTCCTCACTTTTTATATGTAATCAGTCCAAAATATTTTTCATGCATTTAACCCATAGTTATTTAGAGTCTGACCTGGTCGATGTCATGTATAGATATTTGTTTTTATTTTTACTTTATTTCTTCATTTTTATCTATGATCTGAAAATTTTATCGAAACAGTTAATGTGGCGGATTTTAAATTTCTTTGTCGTTTCTGATTTGTTTAGGCAATGATAGCCACTTTAGCGTTGGTATATATCTGATTATGTTGAGGATAAGTTTCAGTGTGCGGGGTTTAAAAAAAAATATTGTCCTATTTTTTTAGAAAAACGTTATTGTCTAAATTCATCTTTCATAAAGATTGATTTTTATATTTTTATATAGAATGAAATATTTTCTATTTTATTTTTCTATTGGTTGATATTTGGTTAGGTGTATTGGTAATAGTATTTTTATTTTAAAAATATGTAAAATTAAATGTTTTTTTAATCTATGTGCATAAACCTAGAATGACAACTAATATGAAACGGAAAGAGTATATATAATATTTATGATGTAAAAATAAATCGTTTATCTGGAAACTTTAAATACAAAGTGTAAATAAAAGATGAGAAGTCTGAGATAAACATTACGTCAATGATTAAAATACTCAAAACGTTTTTCTTTTGTTGTTGTTTAAGGAAACGTAAAGGCTTTAGAGTTTTATTGAAGTTTCAATAAATTCCCTTAGGTATCCTCCATAAAGTTAATGTAATAAACTGAGCATGTTATTATGAAAAACTAGGGTAGGCCCGCCCTACGGGCAGGATATAAAAAAAAACAATATTTAGTTTTTTTTTTAAGTTTGTGAAATATTTAGTATTGTTATTTTTGTTAAAAATCATAAAGTGTAGTCTGAGTTACGCGCAAAATTTCCTTTATATTTGATGTTTTTGTTTTTTAAATTTTACCATTTTTTTCTTTTAAGCTTATCTGTTATAAAAATAAATTTCATTTTTTTGTTTAACATTGTTTATAATTTTAAATGTATATTTATATTATGTGTGAATTATTATTCAGGTCGTTGTTATACTTTATATCTTTCGTTAAACTTATTTGTTGTAAAAAAAATATTTTTATTATTTTGTCAAGAACCTTTTCTAATTTGAAAAGATTGATTATATTATGTGTGTTTGTGATTATATATTTCGTTGATATTCTTTATATTTTTTCATCGTTTTATATTTAACTTGTTTGTTGTAAAAAAAAATTAGCTTTCTATACAATGTTTTTGACTCTATACCAAAGAGTATATAAAAAGAGTATGTATATGTATCAGAACCATAAAGAATCAATGAACATACAATAAGCTTAAAGAATTAAATAAAAATTCAAAACTATTATGTATTTATAAGATGAAAAATGAGGAGACTAACCCTCGAGCAGAGGACCAAATCCAAACTTAGAATCTCTTAAGGAAATTTTTGTATAAACTCTTGAGCAGATGACGTGTGTTTGATGTTTATACATCAAGCACACTGAATTAAGCTAGGAACAGAAAAAGGTAATTAAAAATTAGGAAAAGGTAAAAAAAAAAATTGTAGTGAAATCTATTTTGAATCCCAAATATAAAGATAAAAAACAACTTTTCTTAGTATCAACAATTTAAAAATGAGCTTGGGCTTCCTTATTCAAGTTTGTTAAACAGATTTGATACACAGAATAAGCAAGTTCTGTTCTGTATTCTTGAGCTGCACCAAGCAAAGTGTTCAATCAGAAAACATATTTTTTTCAAAGTTAAGCAATGATTTCGAGACTATCATTCTGACCTTATGGGCTCTATTTTTACTTTAGCTTCAGCTTGCATTTCCATAGCAACACTCCATTAGGAGGCAGGAGAATTCAGCCAAAGAGGAACAGAAAATTACTCGTCTCGTAAAAATGCACTCAAGAACATAATGTTTTGCATCAACATTGATGGATTTGTGCAAGTATGATTCAGTTTCGAAATCATCATATGCTTCTGTAATATGCAATGCATAATCTGTATTTCCCAGCTGCATTTTACAAACTCTTATCTAATTAAAACTAACCTCGATCTCAAACCTTGCAATGGCTAAAAGAACCCAAAATACTAAACAAACTGCAAGCCTAAGTACTAACATCTCATCATACACCCTCAAGCACTTGTTAAAAACGACTGCAAACCCAAATGAGACTTCTTTTGTGAACACATGACTTCAAAATGAAGTTTATAACGATGTGGTGAAAGGGTGAGACACTTACACCAGTGTTTATTATGTCTGCCATGTCAACGTCCAAGTGAAGTTTTGGAGGGTAGTGTACTCCTAGATAAAATACATGGTGTTAAGTTTACTGGGGTAAATAGTTTGAGTCAACATTAACAAAAACAAATCAAGACATTCTCTCAACTTTATAACATGAAGGTACGCACCATACATCAACAGTCATTTCAGGAAGAAGACAAAACGAATTCCACATTTTTTAAAAGTCGGTATGCATAGCTGCATAACTTACATAAAGAGCGAGAAGGAAACTTCATTAGGAGATAAAACATGAGTCACCATATCCAAAGCAATATCTGACCTGTATGTGAGAATCTATCGTAAGAGGAGAAAACACATAGTCAGAGCCGTCGATGGAGATGTAGAAGGAAAGAAGAGACGGAACAGTGTCAGAGAAATTTTAACAGGCACACCGGACCCTTGAACAACTGTTGAACTGGCATGTCCATCTTTTAAGAAGCAGCTATGGTTATTCTTATCAGCATCACTTGCATCGATTCCAGATTTTCATACCATATACAGATCTTACAGATCTCTTTGCTCTTAACTAAGACTTGAATCGTTTCCACGCAGCAGTGTTCTATGATCCCGACTGTAAATCTTCGCCTATCGAGATCCAATCACTCAACTCGGATCCGAACTGTAACCCGTCAATCCTAAAAGTTTATATATGCTTAAAAGTTAGAAACCAAGGAATACAAAATAAGAGATCTGAAGAGAAGATGAGTCTAAGAAGGAGACTAATCACATATTTATACCGAACATACACCGTTTTAGAAGCAGAGATGAAGCTCATGCGTCATTGCGCCGCCGTAGACGAAGAGGGAATCAGAACTCCATGGCTTCGCGTCTTTAGAATTAGGTTAAAGACGAAATCCATCTATTCGGGCCACAAAGAACATAGAAATCTAGAGTCCAAACACGTAAACAAACGGATAACGATCAAAGCCCAAGAAACATCACGTTAAATGAAACGCTGAGTTTTGTTTCTCTAGGACACATGTCACGCTCACAGAGCTCGAGTTTGTGATGTGGAATCTGACGTGGAGTCCTCAGGAGTGAGTAAACTCTACTTTATAATAATAGATAGATAGGAAAAAAAAAAACAAGAATTAAACGAGTAATTTAATTGCTGGAAGCCTGGAATATGTAGAAGAAAAAACAAAACACATGCAATTTATATAAATAAACTAATTAAACAGGAAAAAGACGAAAATATAAAAAAGGCAAACAGAGCCCACAAGCGTACAAATATTCGAGAAGAAGAAACATCAAAGAAAGCTTAAAACTTCCTTCTCTGTTTCCCCCCCACCAAGTGAAAACTCTACAAAGATCTCTCTAAAGATTTGTTAAAAATGGAGAAAATAACCTCACTGATTCTTCTTCTCTCTTCTTTTATGTGATCCCTTTATTAACTCGAGCTCCAGTCTCCATCTTTCGCCCGGAAAAAAAGCAGAGAGAAGGAAGAAAAAAAAGCAGAAGAGAGAAAACTTGTTGGAAAAGCAGAGGTACTGAGTCAACAAACATTGAATGATTTTGACGTTGTTGGTGTTTTCAAAGGTTCGATCTTTGTCTGTGTGTTGTGTTGGAATTTAAAAGTTTATTACTTTCAGCAAATTCCAGACTTTTCAGTTTCTTACAGTATTAAATGCTCAAACAGTCCATAGCTCACATGAATCTTGATCTTGGATTCTGAGTTGTTCTGTCGTTTTTTTTAATAATGATTACTAGTTTTGGATGATTCACCACTTTGATCTGATTATGGAATTTGTATACTCTGTTTTTGATTTCTTATATACTCTGTTTTCTCATTTTTATGATTCTCTTGCGTTTAGGTATTTTTGTGACAACCGTGATATTATCAGATTATGATTTATCTTTTAATCCCATGTTAATTTATTTATTATTATCACAATTTACAAATTCTTAAATAAATTTGACTAAATACACCACCTTTAGCTTCAACATCTTCATCTTTCTCCTGATCTGTTAGGTGCATGGATTTATTGTTCCTTTCACATTTCATTTTTTATAACGTTAATGATCCATTTTCAACTTCTACAGGTAGATTCTATATAAAAGAAAGAATCTGTATCTATAATGGCATCTGAGCTGAAACAAACACTTACTAAGAGATACGGTGCTCTTCAACTATGGGAGATCATAGTCATTGCTCTCTTTGCAGCTTTCATACTAATCCTTATCATCTCAGTATGGCTCAGCTTCCGTAAAAAATCAAGAAGATCCAACTTCACACAGCTTCCCTTAACGCAAACCTCTCACCTTCCACAAGAAATCAAAGACATAAGTGTTGATCATGTTTTGTCTAACGACAACGGTACTTCTCATCAAACTCTAGATGAGAAGTTCAACGAGAGAGACGTTGAGAATGGTGATGGTAACTACTCTGGTTCTTTAGAGAAAAAGACACCGGTTGGGTCACATTTGTCTCCTGCTACTACTCCTTCAGCAACAGCTCATTCGCCTCTCTCGGGACTTCCCGAGGGATCTCACATTGGTTGGGGCCATTGGTTCACTCTACGTGACCTTCAGCTCGCGACTAATCATTTCGCCAAGGAGAATATCATTGGTGATGGTGGCTATGGAGTTGTTTACCATGGAACTTTAGCTAACAAAACCCCTGTGGCTGTCAAAAAGTTGCTCAACAATCCGTAAGATATACCATACCGCCTTTCTTTTTCATTAGCGATGGGCATTCGGGTATACTGGTCGGGTTATTCAGATTGCGGTGTTTTCGATCCCTTTAAGAACCAGTATTTTTCTGATCAAATTGGTTCTGATTTAGTCGGGTTTGGATCGGTTTTATATTTTATGTGAAGTCCGAACCAGAACTAAATTATATACAATACAAATTCGGTTCAGACTTAAACATAAAAACCAACAAAAACCTAAAACCTAAATTAAAACCCATTGAGTATTTTGTTTTTTTCTTAAAAGTAATTTTCGGCTTACAAAATATTTTAGATATATAATTATGTTATAACTAAATATAAATAATATATTTACGTAAATAAATTGTATTTTCGGTATTTGGATTCAGTTCCGATCTCGATTTTTTGGGTTTAGAGAAATAGAAATTATTCAGTTTTTTTGTGATTTTCGGTATGTTTTTATTTTGGTTTTTCAGTTCGGTTTAGGTTTTGGTTTTTGGGTTTGGGATAATATGTCTAGGCCTATGGCTACTGTTCATGATATCTGAGATTGGCATTCTTGTTGTTTCATTTAGAGGGCAAGCTGATAAAGACTTCAGAGTTGAAGTGGAGGCAATAGGACATGTCCGGCATAAGAACTTAGTTAGGCTTCTTGGATATTGCGTTGAAGGAACACATAGAATGCTGGTTTATGAGTACGTGAACAATGGAAACTTAGAGCAATGGCTCCACGGAGACATGAACCACCAAGGACATCTCACGTGGGAGGCACGGATCAAAGTTCTTGTTGGCACTGCTAAAGCGTAAGCGTTATGATTATTCTTGTTCTTGTTTTTTTCTGGTAGTGGGTAAGCTTATGAGAATGTGTTGCGGCTGACACAGGCTGGCTTACCTTCACGAAGCTATTGAGCCGAAAGTGGTGCATAGAGACATCAAATCAGGCAATATACTGATGGATGATAACTTTGACGCCAAGTTATCTGACTTTGGTCTTGCTAAATTGCTTGGAGCTGATAATAGTTACGTGAGTACTCGTGTTATGGGTACATTCGGGTGAGTTATAGAAACTGTAGCTTTTAACTTAACCTTTTAATAATCTCTATTGGTTATTTATAACATTTATTTTTCTCTGTTTCTTTTAATGAATATTCAGATATGTGGCGCCTGAATACGCTAACTCTGGTCTCCTAAACGAGAAGAGCGACGTGTACAGCTTTGGTGTTGTTCTCTTGGAAGCTATTACTGGAAGGTACCCAGTGGATTATGAACGGCCTAAAGAAGAGGTAGACAAAGCACTCGTACACTTTGAGATTGAGAGGAAATGAATCAGAGCGTTGATCTTACTTCATGTAATGTTTTTTAGGTGCATATGGTGGAGTGGTTGAAGTTGATGGTTCAGCAGAAACAGTTTGAACAAGTGGTGGATAAAGAGATTGAGATCAAACCATCTAAGAGCGAACTTAAAAGAGCGCTTTTGACAGCATTGAGATGTGTTGACCCTGATGCAGACAAGAGGCCTAAGATGAGTCAAGTGGCTCGAATGCTTGAATCAGATGAATACCCTATCATGCCTAGAGAGGTATCTATATAGAAATGATTTTAAAATTATAGTCTTAATATAAAATTGTTTTGATGAATGCTTTATTAGGAACGAAGAAGAAGGAGAAGTCAGAACGCAGAGCTGCCTAGAGAAAGCACAGTGGATAATCAAGATGAGATAGTTACAAAAGCAAAGACTTGAGTAACATACAGATATACATAAACACACTTTTAGATTCAACACTTGCTTCTATGGTTTATTTATGTTGATCTTATACATGTAGAACAAGATATCTTTTGTATAGCTTTCTCTTACTACCTTCATACACAGACATTTACAAGATGTAACGTTTCTTCTACCTTTATACTTCCTTTCCCACATAAAATTTTCAAAATAGATTTTCTCAATATGACTTGCAAGATATAATTCAAACGTCTTTCTCAATTTTAGTTTTACATAATGACACAAACTTGCACAGTATTGGTGTATATTGTAAAATCAGAGAAAACTTACATCCCAACGCATGAAATAACATTAAAGAAAAAATAGAGAAACATTCAGGTTTCCAAGGGAGATTTGCAGTTGAAATGGGTTTAGTTTTTTTTTTATGGGAGATTAAATAAATAAAAAAGACTATTTTCACGAATTTACACAAATTGGATTCAAACAAAAACAATGAAATAGTGGAAGATGATGAAGCGTGATTGGAGGATATATCAATCAATAAGGGTTGTTCCTGTGAGGAGTTTGAGGAGCAGAGCGAGGAGGATTGAGCAGAGGCTGGAGAGCCTTCACCACTATGCTCATGTTTGGCCTGAAGTCTGCTTCGTATTGCACACAAAGCGCAGCTACAGCAGCCAGCTGATCCATACCAAGTCATAAGAGACAAAACCATAATTAGACTAGGATAAAACCATACATCAATACTTAGGTTCTACAATAGGGAACACATCTTATCTACTGAAACAATGATAGTATGAAAAAAGGTTATGGAGGAAAGTTACCTTGGCAACAGCTTTGGGAGGGTATTCTCCGTTTAGTCTAGCATCAACGCACTGCTTCACCTTGTCTTCACTCAGTTTAGGCGTTGCCTGAAACCACACAAACAAGTTTTCATTTAATAATGATTGCAGACACATTCCTTTTTGTTTTTGTCTAAGAGTTTGGTCTTCCTACAACATTCTCTAATTAATATGAGTAAAATATAAAAGGAAGCAGAGGTGCATTAAGCACTACCCATGTCACGAGACTCTGCTGTCCACGTGGTAAGGTATGATCAACTGGTTTACGACCTGTGAGGAGCTCCAGCAGAACAACACCAAAACTGTAGACATCACTCTTTGTGCTCAATGTTCCTGTCATTGCATACCTGAAAAATGCAGAACTCAATTGTCAAATTAAAATTATGAAATTCAGTAACCAAGGACTCAAAACATTAGATAATGATAAACAAAAGTCTCTGAGCCACACGGATTAGTCTGATTCAAAGTAAAGGGCCTTACTCTGGAGCATGATAGCCAAAGGTTCCAAGCACACGAGTTGAGTGAAGGCGTGCAGCCATGTCAGGAGCTTGGTTGGAGAGATCAAAATCAGCAATCTTGGCGACATCATCATCAAACAGAAGTACATTGCTGGATTTGATGTCTCTGTGGATAACATGAGGGTTTGTCTTCTCATGCAAGTACTCCAGCCCTCTAGCCGCACCAACAGCAATCTTAACTCTCTGGTTCCACAACAGAACAGGACCTGGCTGTGCTCCTTTCACACCTTTTCTACCTGCACCAGCAAAGTCACTACACAGCCTTTAAACTCAAAGTGTTTTTACATCAGGTAACTTACCGTGAAGAATATCATGAAGAGATCCATTAGAAGCATATTCATAAGCAAGAACACGGAGAGGGCCATCAACGCAATAGCCCAGAAGCGCAACAACATTGTCTTGACGCAATCTCGAAACCATTGACACCTTTTAAAGACCTTTTGTGTCAGTAACAAAGCAATAGATTGACAATACTGCAATGACTCATATACCTGGGCGAGAAACTCTTGATCAGGTTGCTTACTGGAATCAAGTTTCTTAATGGCAGCTGCGTTTCCACTTCTAAGAACACCGTAAAACACTCTTCCATAAGAGCCCTCACCAATCAAAGACTTTGAACCATAGTTATCGGTTATATCCTTCAGCTCATCAGCTGGAATGGCAGGCACAGAGATAGGCTGCATCTGAATGACTGGTGAGTTCTTAGGTGGATCTACCTTTTGATTGTGAACATTGATACCTTATAAACAGTTTTAAAAAAGTTCATTAAACAAAGCCGCCGCAAGCCTAAAGGATGGACACTAAAGACAGGGGAGGGGGGAAACTAAAGATACCTGCTGAGTTAAACACTGGCCTTGTTCCGGTTTCAGAAACTCTACGAAAATCCTCACCACCACCAAAACAACCAAAGCAGCTCATTACGCTTTTCTCTTACACACGAACGAACTTACAACAACTGTATAACGCAAAACGTCAACAACTGTTAGTAAATGCAAAACTAAAAATAGACAAAAACAAATATAGAAATGTTCAGACACACAGCCACAGAGAAAAGATTTTCAGACAATTAAAAGTGGTTTAAGCAGCAACATAAGCCAGACTTGTCGGAAATCAAAAAGGAAACATAGTTTCCACAAAGACAGATTTATACTACATGAGAAGTAGAGTATAAATCTTTTTTCTAATCCATGAACAAAGTTTCATCATAACCCCCACTCATTTTGGTGACTTAAGGTCAACGATCAGAACCAGTAAAATTGATTTCAAACTGAAATAAACCGACAATTTTGTTTTGCTTACATAATCATAATCGAACCTTAGGGTAAAAAAAACTCGATCACGAGACCCAGAAAGGGAAATTCATTAGAGTTGCTCAGAAGAAAGAAAGCATTTACCTTTTCAAAAAAAATAAAAAAAAATCAACAGGGAGAAGAGAAGAATCTTCCGATGATAGAAGAAGAAGCTCTTTTATCGTGTTCGTAGCGTTGGTGGAGCTTAAGCTTTTAAGAAGACGAGACTTTTCTTCCCGGCGGAAATTTTAACAGTTAATGATGATTTATAAAATGGAGCAGATGCGCACAATAGCTACTCCCCTCGCCTGCAACTTTCATTATTTTTACCTTTTCGTGTTTAGAGGTCAACAGTAACGCTGGACAAAATATCTGAAAAACTGACCCGAAACTATTTGAAAATTAAGGTACTGAATTCAATTGGATCCTATCTAAATACTCAAAAAGGTTCTTTTTCAAAACCTTTTTTGTGCATAATTCTTTTTTCAAAACCTAAAAAGTTAAAATTGAACTCCGATCCGCTTTGAAAAGCGAATTTATGACAAAATACTTAAATTTAACATAAATTAATTTAGTTTGAATATTTGAATAGAAAATTAATAGATATTTCAAATATTTTTAGTGTTTTGAAAATTGTTAAACTGTTTTAAATATTCAATTTAGACTTTTTGAACTCGTTCGAATTTTTAGCCAATTTCAGTTCAAATTTGATATTATTTTTTTGGATTAGATTTGATTCGGTTCTTCAGATTCTTCTGGTCTTTTATCTAGCTAATATAAGTGCATAAATAAAGTTAAGTATCCAAAACAATGCATATTTTCATTGTTTGAAATAAAAGAATAGACAACTTCATTTTCTAGTGTTTATATTGTGGATCATATCATATAACTTAATCACATAATTTTCTGTACCTTTTGGTACAATAGTGATTGTTTGTTTACCTACTAGGCTGAATTTTGTGAGAGAAAACCCCAAAAGACGGCTTATATATATATACTATTAAATCTGAAGATTATAAATAGTAGTACTATTATATTGTTGTGATCGAATAAAATAAAGTTGCAGGTTATATAGAGGTCAAGATGTAAAGCAAGTGTCTTTTGACCATCAAAGGTGATCGTGTTCTTTGCTTTCGCGTCTGTCTCACCTCAATTTCAACCTTCTTTTCCTTTTCTTTTTGGTTCAAAATCTTTTGCACACGGTTTGTATATATTTTATGTGGTATTTTCAGCAAATTTAGAATATTATTGCTATGTGTAAATGTGTTTACAAAATACAAACGGATATTCTTTTGTGTAATGTTAGATCGAATAAAAAGTGAGTGGTAGATTTGGGAATGCTTTTACCATTCAAACCAAACGTCATTACACAAACTTTGAACTAAAACAGTTTCGTAAACAACACAAAACCAAATCCAACAAGAGTTGACGAATAATCCGGCTGACCTGAGTTGTGTTTCTTTGCAAGTTATCAATAGGGCCATAGGCCATACACCAATAAAGTGTTGGGTCCATCTATACAACCCATTACTTCAGATATTTTCTCCATGAGTAAGCCCAAAATCTAGCAAACTGTTAGCTAAATAGGCCATTTATTTCAATGGTTTAGGCCTTAACTGGTGGTCTGTTATATCGATATTTGGGGACTAATAATATACTGGACTTTTAGTAATAAATTGTAAAAACGATCATTCAGCTAAAAAATTGACAAAAAAAACTATCAAATTTAATTTTATTAATGTCTATCATCTTTCGTCTAAAATGTTAACAGTTAAGTTAATGTTAAAAATTTAATTAATAGGTTTTATTCCGATCAAAAATAGTTAATGAATTTAATCACTAAAAATCATTAAGTGTTTTACAATATTTATTATCACTTATAATCAATTTATAAGTCTTTAAAATTAATTTACAAATCTTTATACATTATTTTATCTAACTAATTAAAATAAAATAATATACTTTCTTTTCAAAATGATCTATGTTTTACAAAAAAAAAAATTGACATATTTTTATTAAATAATAATGATAAATTATAAGTTTCAAAAATTATCTGTATTAATTAAATTTTGGTCAAATAAAAATAAACTATACAATAATATACTTGTAATCAAAATTAAAATATTTTTTATATGTATGGAAATTCTAGAATATAAATGTTTTGAAACAGATAGAATATATTATATTATAAATTGAAATAACAGTTACACAATTTTATTTAGAAATATTTTCACTCAGGGACACTTTACTCACATTTATTAACACTTTAAGACACATTATTCTACTCACACACTTTACTTCATTCTTTCCTTTTCTAGTTCGTTACTTTCCAACTAGAAAAAAACAAACTAGTTACTTTTTAGGTGGGATTACACCTCAACCATTAATTTTCATTTTTTTCCAACGGCTAAGATTAAATTTTTCAGATCTTGATTTGACACTTATGAGCCTTAATATCTACCACTAGATTTCTATCTCTCTCATAGATTTTCAACGGTCCAGATTATTTTACCTTTTTTTACATTTCTACTTTCACGGAATATTGTCGACGATGACAGTTGGCGAATCGACGATACGATCGACGGCTCATGGTGCAAATATTCACCGACACGATCAACGGCTCTCCAAAATTCGGAGAAGTTCAAGTTATGGCCAGTAGCAGCGTTGATGAAGGCGGTGGTGTTGCGGTTTGGTTGAGAGGAGATGAAAGTTGTTACGTCGAGGGAAGAATTACACATAACCACACAACGATTGTACATTTGTACATAGGGTGTAAATTATCCATCTGGACATCTATACAACCATGGTTTTCTTCACCTCGTGCACATGTACATAACTTCTATGTACGCATGTTGACGTATATATATCAAACATGTAACATAGGCTCACCCCCTCCCCTAAACATTTTGAAACACCTAAATCTAAATATAAGCACACAACTACATGTTCTAGTTGACTATCATCTCCATCTGTACAACTATACCGAATGTACACAACTTAGAAACTAAAAAACATACAAATATTTATTCGAATGTACACAACTTACAAACAACCATCATATAAAATTTTAAAATGCAACACTCAATAAAAGCATATAAATACTTAACATATATCAAATGTTTACACATAACCACACAACGATTGTACATTTGTACATACTATATAAATTATCCGGCTGTACATCTATACAACCATGGTTTGCTTTACCTTGTACACAAGTACCTAACTTCTATGTACGCATGTTGACGTATACATATCAAACATGTAATAGAGGCTCACCTCTTGCATATTTTCAAGCACCTAACTCTAAATATAAGCACCCAACTACATGTTCCTGTTGACTATCATCTCCATATGTACAACTATACATAATGTACACAACTTAGCAAAAGCATACGAATATTTATACGAATGTACAAGCAATCATCATATAAAACTTTAAAATGCAAAAGCATACAAATATTTACAAACAACCATCATATAAAACTTTAAAACGCAACACCAAATAAAAATATACGAATATTTAAAAATAAAATCATCATTTTTACAACTTTGTTTAGTCCATATCATACAGTAAAACATAAAAAAAAACTACCACCATCCGATTAGCATATTACAATAAATCTTTAAAATGCTGAAACAATACAACATACATGTACCATAAACATATGCATACACAAGTACAAATGCTTTTGGTGTCGAACCTCTGCCACCATTTCATTGACCTCGTCTTTCCCAATCTGCACATTTTTGAGTATTACAACAAGACCCATAACCAACTCAAGATCGTCAAAAAATGTGTGGACCGCACGACTTGTACATCTGTTCATCCCCAATAATAGTATATTAACTTTTATCTTTTGTTCTTCCACTGCCCCCTCACACTTCCCTTTAAATCTCTCATCCTTCTTAATTGCAACATCTCATGTTACACCTGCTGTATCCCCTTCTCCATCCTACACAACATGCTTTTAGCCTTTCTGTCAGCATGTATTTCTAACCAGAGTGTACATTTGTACGCTTTCACATCTTGTACGTCTGTACTATTGTTACCTCGTTTCCAGGGTTTTCTTCAACTTGGATGATTATCCCTACTAGCCTATTAAGCTAACCAAAATCCTTTCACATCGGCACAAACATCACTTAGTCACCACAATTAAAGCTTGTTCACGCCAGCGTAACCCAAAAGCCACCGTCTTCACGTCTTGCTATCAAACTAAAAAGTCAAAACAATGGTGGATAAGAGAGGAGATAATCTATTTTTATCTTTCTTCTGATTTCTCGTTGACATTTTTTCTACAGCCATTTCTGACGTAACAATCTTCTCTAGCCAACTTCTTCTTCGTCGGTTTCTTTTTTCTTCTTCTTCATTTTTTCCTACGTAAAACCACAACTCTGTTTTTGTTTGCCAAAAAAAATAGTGAAGGAGTAAAATTAATTGCATTTAATTACAGTTTCAGGTCTACAGCTGTAAACCATATTGGTTTTAAATTTTGAATCATCTAACTACCCTAACCAGAAACCAAAGCCCAATTACATAAATACCCACACTTAGTTAAGCTTTATTAGGGACAATAATGTATTAAACCAAGATAAAGTGTCTTAGTAGCAATAAGTGCTCTATTGTGTTATTAAAACACGTAAAGTGTCTTTATGTGTTATAAACTCTTTTATTTATATATGGATCATGTTATCTCTCATTTTGTTTACATATCTAACATAGTTATGTTGTCTTGTGCCTAGTCCGTCTCCTAAGTATTGATTAGACATTAGCCATTGGATTGACGTCCGTTAACCTCAACTTTGTTTGTGATTAGGTATCTATTTCCAAGCTCAGTTTTTTTTTTTTTTTTTTAAACTCATTGTGCGATCTTACCAAACACCAAAGATTATTGGCAGGTTGGCGTAACTGTTCAAATTGGTCCTTTTCCAGAGCTGACAAGATCAGATATAGACTATCGGGTATCGACCAGTGGTCTAATTCGGCACCTTAGCCGACCCACTAACAAAGAGATAAAGAAAAAAAAAAAGGAGAAGAAGAATTCTATGTTGTCTTTTTGTCGGTCGCAGTGGACCCATCACTAACAAGAGTAAAGAGACAGCCTGTGTGTCTATGTATCTCTATTTCACTACCACGTCCCAACAGGTCCCGCTCGGTCCGGTTTCCCGGCAATTAATTAGTTTCCCGGTCTCACTCACCGACACAAACTCCTTCGTGATCTATGTCTATGATACATTTACTACTAACGTTTAAATTCATATTTACATGCTTTAAAATATTGTACAATAAAGTAGTAGATTTATTATATTTAAATTTAGGTTGCATGGAACCTTTATCAGACGTTTGCTTAGCGTTTTGAAATAAAATCGGAAATAAAACATTTTGGAAGTTTACAAAATTTTAATTTCAAAACGTTTCTAAAATATATTACTTTAAAAAAATTTGAAAGCTTACAATTTCATTTGAGAATCACTATTCTATAAAAGCACAATATCATAAATAAAATAAAATATTATATTTTATATTTTTATATAAAATCTTAAATTTTGGTAATATAAAAATAAAAAGAATAAAAATATACAAATGATAAGCACTAAGTTTTTATTAGAGATATAACATATATATTTAAATATATTCTGGCAATTATTATGAAATATTAAAAATAATTAACTGGATAAGTAATTTTTATAAATATAATTTATTTGTATTTTTATAATTATAATATAAAATTCTTTGAAATTACTATAAATGAAGATATTTTATTTTAATTTGAATGATATATTTTTAGTCGTAAATTTTATATTTTTAAAATTTTAATATATATATATATATATATATATATATATATATATATATATATTTGGATGTTCACTTTCAATTTCTGCGTTTCTATACGATTTTGATTACGCGTATAAATTTTGATCAAATTCCAATTCTTGTATTCAAAATATTTTATGATTAAGAAAATTTGTATTAATCTCAAATTTTGATAAGTTGACAAAAAAAAATTGCAATTTTCAATAAACAGCAATTACTCGTGATCCGTGGTCTTCACTAGATGCTGTCTAGTTGTACTTGGACGCGGGAAGTCCAGTTAATCAAATCCAACGGTTGCGACTAGCTTTCTTTTATGGATTTAATTTGAACCGTCAGATATCTAGATCTCATCTTCTCTACTAACGAATCTAGACGAAATTACGATCTTACACCACCTCATTGCTCGCCTATATAAAGCTTTCGACGCTCTCTCTCTCTCTCTCTCTCTCACTCTCATTCTCTCTTCTTTAGGTACGCAATCTTTATCTCTGACAGAAGTTACAGAACTTGAGTTAGTGATAAAGTTTTTGTATACTCTGTTTTTGAAACAGACCAAAAAAATGGAATCGTTTTTGTTCACGTCCGAGTCAGTCAACGAGGGACATCCCGACAAGCTATGCGACCAGATCTCCGACGCTATCCTCGACGCTTGTCTCGAGCAAGACCCAGAAAGCAAGGTCGCTTGCGAGACATATACAAAAACCAACATGGTCATGGTCTTCGGCGAAATCACCACCAAGGCTAACCTCGACTACGAGAAGATCGTCCGCAAAACTTGCCGTGAGATCGGTTTCATCTCCGACGACGTTGGCTTAGACGCTGATAACTGCAAGGTCATCGTCAACATCGAGCAACAGAGTCCCGACATCGCGCAAGGTGTTCATGGTCATCTCACCAAGAAGCCAGAGGATATCGGAGCTGGTGATCAAGGTCACATGTTCGGTTACGCTACTGACGAGACTCCTGAGCTTATGCCTCTTAGCCATGTTCTTGCTACTAAGCTTGGAGCGAAGCTTACTGAAGTTCGTAAGAACGGGACTTGCTCCTGGTTGAGACCAGACGGTAAGACGCAAGTCACTGTTGAGTACTTGAACGAGAACGGAGCTATGGTTCCTGTCCGCGTCCACACTGTTTTGATCTCGACGCAGCATGACGAGACCGTGACTAACGATGAGATCGCAGCTGATCTCAAGGAGCATGTGATCAAGCCGGTGATCCCAGAGAAGTACCTTGACGATAAGACCGTCTTCCATCTCAACCCATCTGGTCGTTTTGTGATAGGAGGTCCTCACGGTGACGCTGGACTTACCGGACGTAAGATCATTATCGACACTTACGGTGGTTGGGGTGCACACGGAGGTGGTGCTTTCTCTGGAAAGGACCCGACCAAGGTTGACAGGAGTGGAGCTTACATCGTAAGACAAGCTGCTAAGAGTATTGTAGCCAGTGGGCTCGCGAGGAGGTGCATTGTGCAGGTCTCCTACGCCATTGGTGTCCCTGAGCCATTGTCTGTGTTCGTGGACAGCTATGGAACCGGGAAGATTCCAGACAAGGAGATCCTGGAGATTGTGAAGGAGAGTTTTGATTTCAGGCCAGGGATGATATCTATCAACTTGGATTTGAAGAGAGGTGGTAATGGTAGGTTCTTGAAGACTGCTGCTTATGGTCATTTTGGAAGGGACGACGCTGATTTCACCTGGGAGGTTGTGAAGCCACTCAAGTCTAACAAGGTCCAAGCTTGAAAACCTGAACCAATCTCAGGTTTATGTTTCACGTCTCTCCGGATTCAGTCTCCTTCTCTGCATTTTTGGTTTCATATATATAGTTAAACTCTTGAGTTGTGTTTATTTTTTTTATTTTTTTATATATATTATTATCATCATGTTATTGTTGTTGTAAGAACGTTTAAAAGTCCTATTTTATAATTCTTGTTTCTTTTGAGCAGATAATTATATAAAATAATTTATTCAATATTACCATCATTTGTCTGCATTATCAAATGTAAAAGATTTTGGCTTTTGCAATATTCTTTGAGGATTCTTACATAACGGTTGGAGTGCAATTTGTGTGAACCAAAGATAGAAGCTACCAATTTTGACCTTGACTGAAAACATGGAGATGAGAATAACTATCTTTGCTTTTAATCCAACAAATACTGACGGTGAACAGAGGAAACCTCACACCTTTGACATAAAGAGCTAGAGTCCACCAGACCATAGCCAAGTAAACAGAGACATGTTTTTTCGTATTCTTGCTCTTGTTTCCATCTAGATATAGAACCAGTTTCCTCCAAGCAAAACCACATATTCTGTTACAATGGCATGTTAAAAACAATATACAATGAATTACTAAATTCAATTGCACACCAGAAAATAGAAACATATATGGTCCCGAATTCACATGGCCAAATAGGAATTAAGATCCTGAGTAGAGACTTTAGATATGCTACGATGATTGGTCTTTAAAGAATAAAAGGGCCCGTCAATAATTAAAGAAAGAAGAAGAATAAAGTTGGGTAACAATGATGTCATTACCATTTGTAGTCTCCAGCTTTCTCAAACTCTTAAGTTTCACATCTCTCTATAGCATGCTTTGTAAGTAGTAAGAAGACTCTCTATCTCGACCATGTAATGCGTTGCGGGGCATCACAAACAAACTTTATAATCTCTGCAAGGATTTCTCTCATCAAAAGTTACCTTTTGGCGATAGTAACCATTAAACCAAGAGAAAGGGAAAATGAATTTCATGACAATTTTGACACCAACAGAGGGCAACAACAAAAGGTGATAGAACATATAATGCAAAGGTAAACAAGAGGGTACATATGCACATATACATGCACTATTAATTGTCAGTGTGTTTAATCAGATAGGTTGGTGTAGAAAAATAGAGTGAAAGAGAGGTGATACCATCATGCTCACAGAAAATAGCTATGGGAAGAATACGCAGAAACCAGAAAGGAAACTAGTGAATATGCAAATAAGCATCACTCTATTAGAGCATCTTTATGGCAAGGGAAAAATGGGGTTTTAAACAAAAATTCAGTGTAGGTTCCACTGAAAATTTTAAAACCAGTTATAAAATAAAAGTGACAAATTTTAAATTTAGTGTAGACCCTACTGACACGTGACATCACGCAATTAATTTATTTTTATTTTTTTTTTATATCAAAAAAATAAAAAATTGGCCTCACTACCGTATCAAGCTATAATGCTTCTCTTATACTTGTTGAAATCATTTAAAAGCAAAATAAATAAAAAGGTTTAGCAGTGCTTCGGTTTATCCGTTTGTTTTGGTTTTATACGGTTTAATGTTAACATACTTAATCAAACCGGGAAATCGGTCTTGTATTGTTTACTTCCCGACGCTCATGGGCCACGTGGCTCGACAAGGAATGTCTTTCCGACCACCGTGGTTCTCGTGTATCCGATAATACCTCCACTCTTCTCTCAAAGGAAAGGAGCTAAGAGAAAGCAGTTAGTGTGATTAGTAACGACGACGGAAGCGAATGGCGACAGAGACGTCGACGCAATCATACAGCGAGAAATGGTACTGGGACGATCGCTACACTAACGAATCTGATCCCTTCGACTGGTACCAAAACTATCCTTCACTGTCTCCTCTCATCAATCTCTACGTCCCTCACCGTAATCACCGAGCCCTCGTCATCGGCTGCGGTAACTCAGGTATCCATATGCTCTCTGTTTCGTTTTCTTGATACGGTTTTGATTTCGAATCTCCGCTGGCAGCGTTCAGCGAGGGGATGGTGGATGATGGGTACGAAGATGTAGTCAACATCGATATCTCCTCTGTTGTGATCGATGCCATGAGCAAGAAACACTCCGACCGTCCTCAGATGAAATGTACGTCTCTTGTTACTCTGCAACTCGAGGAGAAAGTTGTTATCTTTAATGTGTATGGATGATCATGTGAAAAAAAATAATCAGATTTGAAGATGGATGTGCGTGATATGAAAGGTTTTGAAGATGCTTCTTTTGATGCTGTGATTGATAAAGGTAATTAGTGTGTTTTAGTAGATGTTTTGGTTTCATGTTTCATGCAATACTTAACATGTTGGATGTTTTGTCTGTGTGTGTGTTTTCAGGAACCTTAGACTCTATTTTGGTGAGTGATCTTTACTTATGCTGATTTTCTCAATGAAAGTCTGATCCTTTGTCGTGGTTAGTGTGGGAGTAACTCTAGGCAACACTCAACGCAAATGCTTGAGGAGGTTTGGAGGTAACTAACTATATATCCACAAGTCTATGGAATGAATGTGTTGAATGGTGTAATGAAACAGTTGATTAATAACTATAGGGTACTCAAGGATAAAGGAGTCTACATCCTGGTAAACTCTTCGTTTATGTTTATGTGTGTTTCTGTTTGTTTTAATGCCTGCATTATATTGATTTTTTTTAGATAAGTTTATCTTCTGCCAGATTACATATGGAGCTCCGAATTATCGGCTTCGGCTGTTTAAAGAATCATCATGCTCTTGGACAACGAAACTCCATGTGATAGGTCAGCTTGCAATACAGAGTTTGTGTCTTGTAATAATACATCTATGTCTGTAATATCAAGGTGTGTAGCTGTTTGATGTTCTTTGCAGACAAAAGTTTGACGGGTCAACCATTAGAGACGCCAAGATGGGAACTGACAAAACCAATTCCTCTAGATGATGAGGGAAGTTCAGTGGAATCTGCAATTGGCAAAAGCCCTGATGTCCACTACATCTATGTCTGTATCAAGGTGTGTAGTTTGATGCTTCCCCCCCACATTGCTTGCTTGCTAAGATGATGTTTCTATGCTTTTTGGGATAACCAATTGCATCTGTTTCTTTATATCTCATGACTAACCCACACTCTTTTAAAACTCGGTAGACTATTGTCTTTGTTCATTTGAAAATTGTCAGGAAGAGGCGCTGAAGACGGAGACAGACGCAGTTTGAAGTCATGAGAATCTTTTTGTGCTCTTTACTTCGAAAATATAGGTCCCTACAAGGACTGAGTTTTGTTTTTGTTGTATTTATGTGCAAGAGTGAAGACACGATGATATCTTTGGGCTCATGTTTACTCCGTAACTAGAGGCAGAAGGGAACAAAAGTTATATGTATTATTTTAGCAATGAGAAATGGTGGTCAAGTAAAGATCGAATAGGAATCATGTTATACTTTCACCAAGAGTGTCGTTTTGAATTTTTCACACAAATTAAAAAAAAAACTAATTAAAATTCATTTATGTTTAACTATATTTATTTAATCAATATTTTATAAAATCAAAATATTTTATAATTAATATCAATGTTAAAATTAATATAAAATTACAATAAAATTACAATAAAATTTTATAAATAAAAAATTGTACAACAAAAGAAAATGTTAAAATAACATTTTTTATAAATCAAAGTCAAAAAGAATCACTTAATACAGCAACAATATTAGCAGTTGATCAAATAGCTCTATATTTTTGGTTAATGTGGAGTCAACGGAAATATAGGAATGATTCAACTTTCCAATGGATGGTTTAAATGCATCCATGATGCCATTTTTGAGATGTAAACGCTCATGTGGGATCAGCTTGGACCGTCTATGGAGACTGTGATAGATAGGTCTTCTTCATTGATGTTTTGTATCTTCTAGAGAACCATCTTTTGAAATTGATGCTTTAATGCTCACTCTGCATGTTCAATAACCGAACAGATTTTAGGATTTTTGTCTCTTTCTTCTTTGTCATAATCTAATTGTTAATCATTTTCAAGGTGTCTCATACAACGTATGTAAACCATAGTGTCAAAGAATAGTATGATTGGATTTGAAGTATAGAACCACTGGATTGAATTGCAAACCAAGATCATCAATGTTATGAATCATTGAAGCTACTTCATTACAAAGTTCTTTATTAAAAGCCAACCAGCTGCATTGTTAGCAAACAATAAACCAGAGAGCCCATAACGATGAAAGCCTGCAACAAGTCTGCATCAGGATCTCTGGCTAACCTTGCGTCCTGTTAGCTTCTCTGACTCGAACAACATGTGATTGATGAGTCCACGAGCAGCACTGCCAAATACCAACAGAAAACTTTTCTTTTGAATCACTGCAAACTTATCACATAGACATGATAAAATCCCAAGAGTGCTTTGTAATATATGCACCAGGTGAGATAAGGTGCAGCTGTGCGTGTGTTTATGTGTGAGAAACATGAGGGAAAAAAAAGACAAAAACTCACTCATCCTTTAACTTCTGAATCTTCTCGGGATCTGTCTCATTCATGTGTTTTTTAAATTGCTGCCTCACCATACCAACCACCAGCTCAGTGTTGTGTTGCTGCAAGACACAAAAGAGTTAGCAGAAATATAAGTTCATCTCCTATACCAAATCATTCTAACTGAATCAAAATCAATCTCAAAACTTTTATGGCTGCATGGTATCGACACAAATGCCCAGGCTTCAATTTCAAGTGGGTCAATTCTAAAAGTTATAGATAGACACACACACAGAGATCATCCTGCTCCAAATAACTAAGTGAGACTAAATAGTAGAACCATGTTGAAATGAAAAATTCCTTTTCTTAGTCCGAACATTATCATACTAGGAACAGAAATAGCAATCCCACAAAACGCAACACAGTAGTGTCTAAATCTGAAAAAAGCATGTCCATTTCTCAAAGCACAAAGAATCTCACCTGCTTACCAATGAATGTAGCTCTACGAAGACATTCACGGTACAACTGCCCATAAGAAGAGACGAACACATCAAGTACAAAAACAAGTTAATCTAGACACTGTGAGTAAATAGAAGAGATGATTACAGACCCTAACCACATTGTTAGCAAGCTCAGGAGGTAAAGAGCCTTGTAGAGTCGGCATTTCCACAAGGAGATTCAACTACGGTTTCTTTTCATGTTACGGTAACATACACAAAACTCGCAATTATCAATCAGAAACATAAAACCCTGAAGCTGTAGTGACCGAGGAACAAGCTTTACTCTTTTCAAAAAGAAAATACAAAAAGCTGCGATCTTTGTACAGAAAACCCATTATCAAGATTTAACAACATAAACGAATAAGAAAAGTTCGAAACTTTGAATAAGAATAAGCATTCATTGAATCGCTGAATCGTGGGAATGAAGAAGGCAGCTAAACTGGACTAAAGAGAACGAAAAATACGAAACCAGTACAACTATTCAAACCACGTAGACGGAGACGGAGAGAGACATATATATAGATCGAGTCTTACCGGCGAAGTGACCGGAGCTTTAGATTCACGGAGAGAAGCAGGCTGGGCAATTCACGGTGAGAGCTTCGGATTTCAAACTAAGTTCTGGTCAAAAATAAACGGGCCGACAATAGAGGCCCATTAAGCATTGTTTGTGTTACCAACGGTAGATCCAGTACATTCAGTCCCATTCCCCGCCTAAATCAAAGTCTCACTTATCTCGCCTTAAAAGGTTCTCATCTTTTTGTTTAATAGATAAATAAATGTTTTAAAAGAAAGAAACAAATCTTTTGTAATTTTTTTTTTCTTTTTTGTCAACAAATCATTCTTAAAGTTTATTTCTTTCATTTTCTAAATATGCCTAAATAGATTGATGAGAAGAATTCACTGTTTCGCAAATAATTATTCTTTAGTTTATTCATCATATTTCTTTTGAAAATATAGTCTCCCATAAATCTACATTTTAAGAAAGATATCTTATCTCTAAAAGAAATATATAATTTAGATTTGAAATTCCCACAAAATATGTATTTCCCTAAAATACCTTTTAACAACTATCACACAACCAAGATACACTAAAACCCAATTAAAAAAAAACAGTTTTAGTTTATCCTTGTTTTGGTGGTCAGAAAAAAAGAACAAAGTTTACCCTAGTTTATATCGATCTTTAGTCCTATAAGCTTTCTGCCTGGAGAGATATTAGGTGAAAAATCACTACTAGAAGATGATGATGAAGTCCGACCTTCCATTTGATCTGGAAAAGAAGATACTCACATGTGTTCCCAAAAAGTCTCGAGCACAATGGCAAACTACTTGTAAAAGATGGTACACTTTACTCCAAGATCTACTCGCCAAGAAACACTTGGCTCAAGCAGGACGAGAGTTCATCTTATTGTTGAATACAAGTGTCTTTTCAACAATCATCAACCTCCAAGAGATTCATAACAACGTTGATCCGTCCATGGAGTTTGGAGGTAAACTTGGATCTTTAAAAGATTCAAATGATTTAAAAATACATGATATCTTCTACTGTGAGGGCTTGATTCTGTGCACTATGGTGGGAAAAAAAATGCTTGTGGTTTGCAACCCTAGTAACGGTGAAACTAGGTATGTCGAACCTAGAACATGCTATAGGACTTCTGATTTATATGCTCTTGGATACAAAGGCAGCAAGTCTTCTTGTATTAACAGCTACAAGATCTTGAGGTATTGTCGTTATTACAACAAGCAACTGATGCGTACGGTTTCTGAGTTTGAAGTGTATGAGTTTATGTCTGACTCATGGAGGGTTTTAGATGTCGATAATCATGATTGGAACATATCAGCTCGTGGCGTGTCGGTGAAAGGAAACACTTACTGGGTTGCTAAAAAAAATGACAACCAGTTCATACTCAGTTTTCATTTCACAAGGGAGAGATTTGGGCGTCTCCCTCTTCCGTATGAAAGTGATGGTCCTGATGATATCAGGACTGATGAGCATGAAGATACCGCTGTTCTGTCAGTTGTTAGAGACAAACAACTCTCAGTGTTACATCAGTATCTTCATAGGTTTTCATTAGAGATGAAGATATGGGTGAGCAATAAGATTGACACCAAAAAGGTGTCGTGGGGTGAGTTCTTGGTAGTGAACTTGGGTGATTTTATGATAGGTGGGTTGGTAAATGTCGTCAGCTTCTTATTGGATGAAGAGCGTAAAGTGGCAGTGTGTTGCAGTACAGGCAAGGATGATAGTGAAGAAGAGTGTACCAGCATTTTCGTTATTGGAGAGAATGTACATAGACATCTCTATGGTGAGAGGATTATAGATGGATCATGGCCACATCTCATGAATTACGTTCCAAGCCCGATTCACATTTTGAAGAAGAGTACACCCAGAGGCAAAAGAAAACGAGTTACAAGGAGGTTAGTCAAATATATTAACTAAGTTTCTCTTTTTTTTTTTGCTTTTCTTTGTTCTAATGATCTTTACTCAAATACTTGTAAATTGCATTGGATGCATATAGAGAAGAATAGTTATTAAGAAACTAAATATCAGCATCTTAGCTTCATAGATTCATATACTTTGTTCTTAAAACGGAATGCTTAAATCTCACACAAAGATTGTTTTCTTGTATGTTTTAAAAGACTGCTTAAGGTATATATATATATTATTATGTTTCGGGTTAGGGTTCTCTTTAACTGTGTATGATCTTTAACAGGCATGAACCGGAGGGCATTTCTGCAAGAAGCGTTAAGAAAACAAAAGTGACACCCAAAGCAAAACGAAAGTGACAACCATACCTAAAGCATATCGAAGTTCTCCTGCTGATGCTTTGAATGTCCCAAAGATTTCTATCTTTTTTTTCTTCTTTTAATTATTGGACACCCCAAAGATTGTAATAAATTGAACGCATATTTAAGTTTATAATCTTATTTTGACTCTCATAATCAGAGTACATACAGTGCTTTTGTAGTTCATTTTATTTATTGGTGATACATTGATACTATCTAATATATATCATACTAATGCTAAAGAATCACACAGACTCCATTGAACTTGCTTCTTTGCTTCGGAGAGACGTCTAGAGCGTAGTGGAATGGAGAAGTGTGGTTCAAGTCAAGGACCAAATGAACTTCATCTCGTTGACACAATGGAATTGCTTCGTGAACACTGCAGCTTTTTATTGCTGTAAACCTTGGACAAGATAATCTAATGCTGTCTCTTTACGATTATCAACAGTAGATATGCAGCCGACGCAGACTTTGTAACGAATAACCAGTGACAAAAGCTACTACTAGAGAGGAAAAGTGCACTTTGATCACTAGTTTTAGTGAACATAGTGGCGCTGGTCAGAGAGCAAATTGGCCAAATACAAGTGGAGAACTAACAGGAAGTTAGGGCGAATAGAAACCCTTAATTTGATCAGAAAGAAAGCTGTACATGAGACTGAATAAACAAGTCACTTCAAGAAATAAACCGGGTTAACCTTTCATTAAATCAAGACAAGATCCAACCAAATACATCCAAGATAATGGACCTTGCTTGTGTCACAAGAAACATGTTTTCGATTTTACCTCTTCTCGTTCTTCAATCAATGTCACCCCTTCATCTTATCCAAACCTCAAGATTCCATATGGATTTTACGTGACAGGTTATNTATATATATATATTATTATGTTTCGGGTTAGGGTTCTCTTTAACTGTGTATGATCTTTAACAGGCATGAACCGGAGGGCATTTCTGCAAGAAGCGTTAAGAAAACAAAAGTGACACCCAAAGCAAAACGAAAGTGACAACCATACCTAAAGCATATCGAAGTTCTCCTGCTGATGCTTTGAATGTCCCAAAGATTTCTATCTTTTTTTTCTTCTTTTAATTATTGGACACCCCAAAGATTGTAATAAATTGAACGCATATTTAAGTTTATAATCTTATTTTGACTCTCATAATCAGAGTACATACAGTGCTTTTGTAGTTCATTTTATTTATTGGTGATACATTGATACTATCTAATATATATCATACTAATGCTAAAGAATCACACAGACTCCATTGAACTTGCTTCTTTGCTTCGGAGAGACGTCTAGAGCGTAGTGGAATGGAGAAGTGTGGTTCAAGTCAAGGACCAAATGAACTTCATCTCGTTGACACAATGGAATTGCTTCGTGAACACTGCAGCTTTTTATTGCTGTAAACCTTGGACAAGATAATCTAATGCTGTCTCTTTACGATTATCAACAGTAGATATGCAGCCGACGCAGACTTTGTAACGAATAACCAGTGACAAAAGCTACTACTAGAGAGGAAAAGTGCACTTTGATCACTAGTTTTAGTGAACATAGTGGCGCTGGTCAGAGAGCAAATTGGCCAAATACAAGTGGAGAACTAACAGGAAGTTAGGGCGAATAGAAACCCTTAATTTGATCAGAAAGAAAGCTGTACATGAGACTGAATAAACAAGTCACTTCAAGAAATAAACCGGGTTAACCTTTCATTAAATCAAGACAAGATCCAACCAAATACATCCAAGATAATGGACCTTGCTTGTGTCACAAGAAACATGTTTTCGATTTTACCTCTTCTCGTTCTTCAATCAATGTCACCCCTTCATCTTATCCAAACCTCAAGATTCCATATGGATTTTACGTGACAGGTTATAAATCCATTAAACCCCTCTAAGAACCTAGCTAGAGGGGTTGTGAGTTTTGACGTTTTGATTCTATACGTTTTATGGCAAAAACTGTTATAAACTAAAAGGGAATAGATGCACTCATAGTGATATTACTTGTGGTCAGATAACTTATATTAATAGTCAAACTACTAATCAGATAACTTATATCTGCATTATTTCTAAAAATAGCAAAGTTTTTCTCTCTATCTTATAATTAGAATTTATTTGTGGTCTAACTAAGAATCAGAAACTGCAACAATCCTGTCCAAGAACTTGTATTGATAGTTCTAGTGGAAGCAAACAATCGCAAGCATCTCGCCTCCGGTTCTCGTCTTTTTGTTCAAGGTATATATATATATTGAATATCTGGACATTTTTTCCCGGCTGCTTCCGTCGGGAAGACGACGCTATGCAACAAATCAGCCCCACACCTCTTCCTTGCGCCTCTATACCTCGACTCCTTCACAAATCTCTTGGGTGTTATACCAAATTTTCTACCTGATTAAACCATAAAAGTCGCTGGAGTTTTTTTAGAAATTAAACTCAAGTTTCAAGTTTTTAATTTATCTTGTGAAAGAAGGTGAAGAAACACCAAAAAAGTTTAATTTATTTCAAAGAACACTCAAGCTGTAATATACTATTGAGGAGTGTGTGTATGTTGGATATGTATCTAGCTGTCAGACACAGGGCCGTTTAACAGTATGTGCAAATAGAGCGGTCGAACAGACCCGAATCAAAATATATAATTTTTTTTAATAATTTTAAACATAAATATATAAATTATAATATATATTTTTTTAATTTTTAGACACATTACTAAATTAAGTTTATATTTTCAAAAGAGATGTCAAATATATATAAAATAAATATATAAACTGTTAAAACTACTTTATTATATTGTTAAATATATTATTAATATTTTTTGAACAAGACTCAAAAATAATACGAGACGGTCCTGGTCAGACATATATTACACATATAGCTATAGAGGTAAGCTGGGGTTCATAAAATTAAAGTCACTCTAGCACGATTATGAACTTCATCCCATCAAAATTACTAGTTAGAGTGAATTTTTAATATCAACTAGAATAAGATCCGCATTAAAACACAGGCAATTCTCTTAAATAGCCATTTGTAAGTTTTTGTCACAAAACTAGCCCTAAAAAAATATTATGACCAAAATAGACTTTTTTTTTTTGAAATTTTGATTTTTTTTTTTTTTTTTTTTGAAATTTGAAACCCTAACCCCAAACCCACCCCTTTACTCTAAACCCTAAAGTCCAAATTAGTTAACCATAGGGATATAAATGCATTTATATGCATTTTTAACTTAAAAAAAAACATTTTGGTCATTTTCTTCTTTAAAAACTATTTTTGTGACAAACAAACTAAAATGGGCTATCTAAGGGAATTTCTCTTAAAACATAGATAATGTTTTATTTACAAAATTAAAAAAACACTATGTTATATTAATTTATTTGATAAAATGTCTACGTAGTTGGAGTAATGTTTCTTTTTTCTTGAATATTTGATCTTTTTTTAATTTTGTTTAGTTACTTTTATCAATATCAATATTTATGTGCGAATTAATATTGATTAGGAGTATTGTTTATAAGAATAATTAATGTATAGGAGAGAAGTGGTTATGCCAAAAATCAGGAATCTATACGATGGACATGGTGAACGATTTAACTTTTTATAAGAGATGATTATATGTATCATTAATGAAATATTTTGTTTTCCCATGTTAAACCTTAAATAACAATCTTTTATCAGTAGATAAAAATATGACTCTAATTAATTAATAGAATAGATTTCAATATATTCTTTTTTTTTTTGAAAAAACAATTTTTCCCCTAAAATATTTTTTGTCAACAAATGTTTTGTAAAACTTATTTATTTCATTTTATAAATATGCAAAAATAAATTGATGAGAAGAATTCACTGTATCGCAAATAATTATTCCTTACTTTATTCAACATATTTCTTTTGAGAATAGTCCCATAAATCTACATTTTAAGAAAGATATATTTTCTCCAAAGGAAGATATCTTATCTCCAAGAGGAGATTTTCTTGGAAAATAATATACATTTCATATTTCCACAAAATGTGCATTTCCCTAAAATACCTTTAACAATTATCATACAACTAAGATAAAATAAAAGTCCAATGAAAAACAGTTTAGTTTTGGTGTTCAAAAAAAAAAAAGAGTTTACCCTATATAGTTGATCTCGTTAGTCCTATCTATATACTTTCTGCCTGGAGAGTTATTAGGTGAGAAATCACTACTAGAAGATGATGATGAAGTCCGCCCTTCCATTTGATCTGGAAGAGAAGATTCTCGCCTGTGTTCCGAAAAAGTCTCGAGCACAATGGCAAACTACTTGTAAGAGATGGTACACTTTACTCCAAGATCTACTCGCCAAGAAACACTTGGCTCAAGCAGGACGAGAGTTCATCTTATTGTTGTCTATGGTCAAAAGATTACAAGCCAGTAGGACTGAAGGCTAACTATATTCCACCTTCCTCAGATCCCCAAGGAAGCAAGACTGTGCCTCAAAAGGGTCATCTTTTTCCAGCTCAGTCTACTGTCCCAAATGATCCTCTCACTCCAACTGGATCTCTTACCCATCTTTCTAGCTGCTCTACCTCTACCGAGTATGATCTTGAAAAAGGAAGCCTTTCTGTGGATCTAACAACTTTTGTAGATCAGGAAGGAAATTTAAAAGCAGTCAGTGGATCGTCCTCTAATTTTTCGCTCTCTGAGGAGGAGGATAATCCGGATGATGGCAGTAATGACAGTGATAAATTCATTGAGGTCTTCTCCAAGAGATTGCAGAAGCAGATGAGGTCTAAGGAGAAAGCAAGGGCTAGAGGCCCTCTAAACCTCTAATCTTACCCCTCTTAATGGATATTTTTTGTTGGAATATAAGAGGAATAAATAATTCTGTAAAGCGGCGTGGTTTTAGAAAATGGATTCGGAAGCATAATCCTATTTTTGGGTGTCTCGTTGAGACCCATGTTCAAAAGGATAAGTCGGTAGCTATAAGTAATAATATTCTGCCTGGTTGGTCTCTGGAGGGCAACTATGAATTTTTTGGAGAGAATATACATAGAGATGTCTATGGTCAAAAGATTAGAGATGGTTTATGGCCTCATCTACTGAACTACGTTCCAAGCCCGATTCACATATTGAAGAAGAGTACTCCCATAGGCAAAAGAAAAAGAAAAACAAAGAGGTTAGTCAAATATGTTAACTAAGTTTCTTTCTTAGCTTTTCTTTGTTCTGATGATATCTTACCCAAATACTTTATATTTAGATTGAATGCACATAGAAAAGAGTAGTTATTAAGAAACTAAACATCATGTTTGCTTGTTTCATATATACTTTGTTCCTTAGTCTTAAAACGGAATGCTTAAATCTCACACAAGGATTGTTCTCTTGTACGAAAAACTGCATGTTTAATTTAAAAAACTGCTTAAGGTATATGTATATTATTATGTTTCGGGTTAGGGTTCTCTTTAACTGTGTGTGAGCTTTAATTAACAGCCATGATCCGGAGCCGGAGGGCATATCTGCAAGAAGCGTCAAGGAAACGAAAGTGACACCAACAGCCAAAGCCAAACGAGTTCCTAAGGGAACGAAATCGTTTAGGAAACGAAAGTGACAACCATACCTAAAGCATATCAGAGTACTCCAGCTGTTGCTTTGAATGTCCCAATGATTTCTATCTGTTCTTCTTCTTTTGTTTTTGAACAATCCCAAAGGTTGTAATAAATTGAACGCATGTTGAAGTTTATTATCTTATTTTGACTCTTAAAATTAGAGTAAGTGCAATGGTTTGGTATTTCATTTTTAACTTTTGAAGATCTCTATATATTTTATTCAACGGTGATGTACTTAGGCCATGTTTATTGGCGGGTTCTTAGCACGAGGTTCTTAGCGTAATATAAGAACTGTTTCTTAACTTTAACTAAAAAAAATTAAAAGACAGCTCTTAAATCTCTTATTTAAAAACCGTCTCTTAACTTTTTTTTAGTTAAAGTTAAGAGACGGTTCTTAAATTACGCTAAGAACTCCATTCTAAGAATCCGCTAATAAACATGCCCTTAGTATCGAATATACATCAGACTAATGCGAATCAAACACACACTAACTGTAGTTGAACTTGCTTCAAGGACCAAGGGAAGCTTCTTCTAGTTGAGACAATAGAATTGCTTAGTAAAACGCTTCATCAACACCACAACTTTGTGGCTTAGCTGTAAATCTTGGACAAGGTAATGGTACTTGCGATTGTTTACGGTATTAACACGAAACTCTAAACCTCCCTCTAGTCTCGTATATACGTATTTTAAGGCCCTACTATAGAAATATTCTTGACAATTAACCATTATGCACTCAATACTTAGTTGTTTGTCCATACGTATGGCTTTTACATCCAAGAAAATAGCTTTCTCTTGCGTCACAAGAAACGTGTTTTCGATTTTATCTCTTCTCGTTTGGATTACATACATTTTATGGCATAAACTGTGGTGTTATAACCTAAAATCCATGCATACACTCATAGTCAAATTGCAATGTCTTATATTATAACTTGTGGTCAGATAACTTATATTAATAGACAAACTACTAATCAGATAACTTATAATCAACATTCTTTCTAAAAATAGCAAACTTTTTTCTCTTATCATTCCTTTGAACTTGTGGTTTAACTAAGAATCAGATACATCAAAAATCCTGTCCAAGAAAATATATTAATAGTTCTAGTGGAAGCAATCAATCGCAAGCATCTTTAAATATTTAACCTCAGGGAATAAAAATAACCCAAAAGAACCAATTAAGATGGCAACATACATGACGAACAACGTTCTTGTGTCTTGTCTGATGTTTTTTCTAATGATTGGTTCCTTAAACGCAAAAGCTGCAGACATAAAAGCAATTTGCGGGAAAGCAAAAAACCCATCCTTCTGCACAAACTACATGAAATCAAACCCAAAGACATCAGGTGCTGATATCAAAACGCTTGCAACGATCACCCTCGGCTCTGCACAAACAACCGCATCAGGAGCTTTAACGAAGATTCAGTCTCTTGCCACGAAAGAAACTAACCCTGCTTTGAAGAAAGGATACACCTCGTGCGTGGAGCAGTACAAGAATACTATCAGCAGTCTCGATGAAGCTAAGAAGTGCCTAACGTCAGGAGATGCCCCAGGGATGAACATCAAGGTTTCAGCAGCTATGGAAGGTTCTACAACATGTCAAGATGGGTTGGCGAACGTCAAAGCTGATCCTTCAGTTGTGAAGGACAGTGGTGACTTTCAGAATATTTGTGGGATTGTTCTTGTCATCTCGAACATGATGTAAGAAAGAGCTTTTTATTAAGACAACTACATGTACATTACATATACACAATCAAGAACCTAGTTTCTTCCCACTTTGTTACATAGCTCACCATTACCATTCAGCCGCGAAACTGGATTAAAGAGAATGAAATATATGAAACCAATAAAACTATTCAAACCAAGTAGACAGAGATGGAGAGAGACATACAAAAAGATCGAGACTTTACCGGGGAGATGGCCGGAGCTTGAGATAGACGGAGAGAAGCAAGCATTCAACGGTGAGAGTGTGAATTATGTACACATGGTTAGGTTCACATAGGCTATATGAAATAGCTATGTGAAAATGGTCAGGTGAAGTATTGTGAATTATGTGTGCATGGTCAGCTGCAAATGGTTAGATGCAAATGGCCTCGAAAATTATTGGGACAGTTTTTATAAATGCAAAGTTTTACAAAACTTTCGTTACAATATCATTATTAAAGTCATCTAAATTCAAAGTTAAAGATTTTTTTGGAGAAAATGAATTCGTAATTAAAAACGATTTTTATTACTCATTATATGATAATTAAATTAGAGTTGAATTATCAAATACGATTTTGAAATATATCTTTTTTTTTAAAGTAAGTCCGATGAATGTTCATCTTCAAAAAATCATAACACTATCGTTAACATTATAAATCACAATATATTATGTGATGATATTTGGGAAAGACAAACAATTTAAGATTCTTCAATTTATGTGATGTTATACCAAAATCAGTTTCTTAGTTTGTAAGCAAATTAGTTTTTGAAAAGAATTTCTTTTATATAAATAAAAATAATGGATAAGAAAAGAATTTTTTTTATGGGTGATATGTTAAAGAAAATATGATAAAAGATAAGATATCTTAAAACTACCATATACTCATGTTTTCGACCACCCATCTTACATAGTTTCAATCAAATCTGAATATTCGACTTGTCGTTATAAGTTACCCTACTAATTTAGGAAACAATTAGATTGAAATATGTTTGTTTTAATTAGTTTCAAATATTCAGTTGTTTTGAAGTTTTTAAATAACTTAGTTAATGGATAATAAAACACATATCTTATTTAGTATAGACTTATTTGTAATTTTATTACAACCAAACTTATAAACAAAATATAGTTTTTAGACAATAAATTAATATAGTTGCAAGAAAGATAATTTTGTAACACAAGAATTTTCTCAAAAACAATTATAAACAGTTTTTATAAAATGTTACTTTGAATGACATATTTATTTTATGAAACGAGTTCTCGTGCGATATCACACGGATTCCTTACCTAGTATAAATATTTTTTTTTAATAGTCATTGACTGTAAGTTCTCATAAATTATTTAGAATGTATAGTTATTTTTTAAAAAACCTTAACATCCTACATCTTAGTAAAATTAAAGTCACTCTAGCACGATTATGAATTCATCATCCCATCAAAATTACCAGTTAGAGTGAATTTTTAATATCAATTCCAACATATTCTATTTTTTTTTGAAAAAAAAATCTTTTGTAAAATCTTTTTTGTCAACAAATGTTTTGTAAAAATTATTTATTTCATTTTATAAATATGCCAAAATAAATAGATGAGGAGAATTCACTGTATGACAAATAATAATTCCTTACTTTATTCAACATATTTCTTTTGAGAATAGTCCCATAAATCTACATTTTAAGAAAGATATATTTTCTCCAAAGGAAGATATCTTATCTCCAAGAGGAGATTTTCTTGGAGAATAATATACATTTCATATTTCCACAAAATGTGCATTTCCCTAAAATACCTTTAACAATTATCATACAACTAAGATACAATAAAAGTCCAATCAAAAAACAGTTTCAGTTTAGTTTTGGTGTTCAAAAAAAAAAGAGTATATCCTATATAGTTTATATCGTTAGTCCTATCTATATAGTTTCTGCCTGGAGAGATATTAGGTGAGAAATCACTACTAGAAGATGAAGATGGAGTCCGCCCTTCCATTTGATCTGGAAGAGAAGATACTCACATGTGTTCCCAAAAAGTCTCGAGCACAATGGCAAACTACTTGTAAGAGATGGTACACTTTACTCCAAGATCTACTCGCCAAGAAACACTTGGCTCAAGCAGGACGAGAGTTCATCTTATTGTTGAATGATAGTGTTTATTCAACAATCATCAACCTCCAGGGAGTCCATATCAACGTTGATCAGATGATGGAGTTTGGAGGTAAACTTGGATCTTTAAAAGATTCAAATGATTTAAAAATACATGACATTTTTTGTTGCAACGGGTTGATACTATGCACTATGGTGGGGAGAAAAATGCTTGTGGTTTGCAACCCTAGTAACGGTGAAACTAGGTATGTGGAACCTTCTTGTACAATATCCTGAAGACTAAGTATACGAGAACCTATGCTTCCGTCGTTCAGAAGAACGTAATTGTTGATGTTCTAGAACTCCATAACAGCAATAATGTTGTCGGTCAACTGCACGTACCAAACGGAGCTTGAACTGTATGAGTTTAAGTCTGACTCATGGAGGGTTTTAAATGTTGATAATAATGATTGGGAGTTCCAAGATTTGGACATATCAGCTCGTGGCGTGTCTGTGAAAGGAAACACTTACTGGGTTGCTAAGAAAGATGACGACCAGTTCTTTCAGCTCATACTCAGTTTTGATTTCACAACAGAGAGACTTGGGCTTCTCCCTCTTCCGTATGAGAGTGATGGCCCTGATGATATCATGACTGATGAGCATGACGATACCGCTGTTCTTTCGGTTGTTAGAGATGAACAACTCTCAGTGTTACATCAGTATCTTCATAGGTCTTCATTAGAGATGAAGATATGGATGAGCAATAAGATTGAAACTGAAGAGGTGTCTTGGGGGGAGTTCTTGGTAGTGAACTTGGGTGATTTTATGTTTGGAAAGGTTGTAAACATTGTCAGCTTTGTGTTGGATGAGGAGAATAAAAGGGCAGTGTGTTGTCGTATAGGCAAGAATGATCGTAAAGAAGAGTGTGCCAGCATTTCCATCATTGGGGAGAATATACATAGAGATGTCTATGGTCAAAAGATTAGATATGGTTTATGGCCTCATCTGCTGAACTACGTTCCAAGCCCGGTTCACATATTGAAGAAGAGTACTCCCAAAGGCAAAATAAAAAGAAAAACAAGGAGGTTAGTCAAATATATTAACTAAGTTTCTTTCTTAGATTTTCTTTGTTCTGATGATATCTTACTCAAATACTTTATATTTAGATTGGATGCATATAGAAAAGAGTAGTTATTAAGAAACTAAACATCAGCAATATGTTTGCTTCATAGATTCATATACTTTGTTCCTTAGTCTTAAAACGGAATGCTTAAATCTCACACAAGGATTGTTCTCTTGTACGAAAAACTGCATGTTTAATTTACAAGACTGCTTAAGGTATATATATATATTATTATGTTTCGGGTTAGGGTTCTCTTTAACTGTGTGTGAGCTTTAATTAACAGCCATGATCCGGAGCCGGAGGGCATATCTGCAAGAAGCGTCAAGGAAACGAAAGTGACACCAACAGCCAAAGCCAAAAGAGTTCCTAAGGAAACGAAATCGTTTAGGAAACGAAAGTGACAACCATACCTAAAGCATATCAAAGTACTCCTGCTGTTGCTTTGAATGTCCCAATGATTTCATCTAAGGTTCAATAAACTCAACGCATATTTAATCTTTTGAACTTATATCGACTCTCAAAGTCAAAGTAAAGACAATGCTTTTGTAGTTCATTTTAACTTTTGAGAATCTATAAAGATTTTATATATTGGTGATATATCATTTACTATCTAATATAATCAATATATTATGCGAAAGAAACACACACGATCTGTTGTTGAAGTACTTGCTTCTTCGATTAGATACTTATCTTATCAGCTTCGTAGAGATGTTGAAACCCTAGTGGAATGGAGAAGCTATGTAGTTCAAGTCAAGGGAACAATCGGAGTTTCTTCTTGTTGAGACAATATAATTGCTTTGTTGAGACAATATAATTGCTTTGTAAAGCTATACGTTTTACGGCAAATACTATTAAATGTCATTGACTCTGGTATTATAACCTAAAAGCCAATAGATGCATACACTCATCGTCAAATTACAGCGGCTTATATTAGAACTTGTGATCATAATAACTTATATTAAAAAAAAAGATAACTTATATTAATAGTGAAACTACTAATCAGATAACTTATCTCAACATTATTTCTAAAACTAGCAAAGACTTTCACTATCATTCATTAGAACTTGTGATCTAACTAAGAATCAGAAACTGCAACAATCATGTCCAAGAAATTGTTTTAATTATAGTTCTAGTGGAAGAAATCAATAGATGTTGAGATTTAATGAGCACATATCCAACTCTTTATTGTCCGATTAGTATGATATTGTCTATTTTGGGATTAAGAGGCAAACATGCATTGATTTACTTTTGGTTTCCTTTCAAAAATGATTCATACTAAATAGAGTTGTACACTTTTTAATATATGAGACAAATTTTGTCTAAATTTCCAATGTAAAACCTGGATTGACATCTCTTAATCGCAAGCATCTATAAATATTTAATCTCAAGCAATTGTATAAATATTTAATTTGTGGGAAAGCAAAAAAACTATCCTTCTGCACAACCTACATGAAGTCAAACCCATAGACATCAGGTGCTGATATCCAAACGCTAGCAACGATCACACTCGGGTCTCTGCACAAACAAGCGCATCAGGAGCTTTGAACAAAATTGCATCTCTTGCCATTACAGAAACTAAACCCGCTAAGAAGAGTGGATATGTCTTGTGCGTGGCGCAATACAGGAGTACAATCAGATATCTCAATGAAGCTAAGAAGAGCCTAGCGTCAGGAGATTGCCCAGGGCAGAACATCAATATGTTTCAGAAGCTATGGAAGGATCTACAACATGTCAAGATGAATTGTTGATAGTCAAAGCTGATCCGTCGGTTGTGAAGGACGGTGGTGATTTTCAGAATATAAATGTATGTTAAATATACACAAGTCAATAATTAACCTAGTTTCTTCCCCATTTGTTTTTACGTAGCTCACCATTACCATTATGGATATAATACAAGAGATTAGAGCACCCGCAATGGAGGTTCTAAGAGGGGAATCATTAGCAAAAAAAATAATTAAATAATTAATGTATTCCACAAAAACTTAAGGATTCGATCCTTAAAATCTTTAAATAAGGATCGATCCTTACACTATTTGCGATACGTGGCGACTCGCGATTGATTGATTATTATTATTTTTTATTTTTTCTTAAATCTAAAAAAAAAACCAAAAAAACAAAAAAAAACTAAAGACTCCAATGGGAGTAACACGGTTGCGGATGCAAAACTACTTAAAATCATACAAGAAAACAAGCAAACCCTCATGATCGTTTACACACTTGGTCTGATACAACAACAACAAAAAAACAAAAGAGATTGACAGAAACAACTCAGGCCATTACATCAATACTTTATTTCAAACAAAGATCACAAGAAAATGAATTTAGACAGAGGTAGGCTTGTAGTCGATAACCAACACTTTATCCAAGCTGCCTAGGAACATGTTGGCGAACTCAACGTGAACAGGATGAGCAACGTACTCAGCTACAGCTTCTTTGCTATCAAACGTGGATTCAAAGACGTGTGTGAAACCTTGATGCAGATTCTCTATGCTCACATCTTTTCCCCTACAAAATTATTAATTTTTAGGACAGAACCAGTTAAGACAAGAGAAGCATATTCCAACAAGATTGGTACCTTATCGAAATTCAGATTAAGCCCTAAAGATTCAGTTCAGATCTACGTTTTGGGGATAAATCGTTCTCGATCACAGCAGTACTCTAATCGCAATCAGATTTTTTTAAAAAAAAAAAAAAGCAGAGATTGAATTTACCAGTGGAAAGCTTTCATAGGTTCGATGAGATTGACGAGATTAGCGTAGCCTTTGATAAGTTCATCGATCTTCTCTGGGGAAACGTCGTCTTTGAACTTAGCAAGCAGAAGGTGCTTCACTGGTCCCTTTGCTTCCTCCATTTTCTCCCTCCCGATGCTCTCTCTCTCTCTCTCTAATCTATCTATATTATGTCGCAGTTTATTTTAGTGGACGGTCAAGATCTGATCGATCTACATAAGACTTTATTAATTAAAACGTGCTTAACACGTGCGTCCCATTATTACTTGAGAATCAAAAAGATTTGGGTATTTTAAAATATAGAATCTGTTAGGATATTTATAAAATTTGATTTAGTTACGGTTTAGTTATTTTAGTTTTCGGTTTACTGCCAATTTTTCATATAATTTCTAATAATCTAGGTAAAATTTTAGATAATTCTAACCTTTTAGAAAAAAATTCAGACAACTTTAAATTTCCAAATAAAATATCAGATTTTAAATAGTTTATAACAATTCAGATTTAAAAAAAAAACTGAATAGTATGGTGTATAATAATATTTTTAAAAGTTTGGTTATTTCAAAACTAAATATTATTAATATTTTAAATATATAAATATTTTAAAATTTTGGATATCTATTAGTTTTGGTTCAGTTCCAGATCTTAGATAATTTTTATTAATTTCCGTAAAATTTTTGATTAATTTGGCTTTCAAAAAAAATTAAGCAGTAAGAATTTTAGATAAAAGTTTGGATGATTCAAATAATATAAAATATTACAAAAGTATTTAGATAATTCAGTTTACAAATAATATTTTTAGGATATTTATATATTTTAAAATATATGATGGAACATACGTGGTTGACGAAGTTGGCGTAAGCATTGTTAAGTTGGTCGATTGAAGATTTCATTTACTCTCATACGTCTATTTGGATTTTTATTAATGTGTATGAAAACGTTATCTTTCACTGAACGTTACGAGTTCTTGATTCTTTCATCTTTGATTCACCTTAAAGTTGGCAACAACAACAACAAACAAAAACTATTAAAATGTCATTAAATAAGTTCGAAGTCAAACTATCGTGTCTTCCAAATGTCATTTGGTACGATTTTAACAGCATGTTTTTAGTTCGGTTTGATTTCAAATATTGATGACTTGGTTCGCTTATTCTCCAGCCAAATTGTCACTTTTTCTTTGTATTATAATGCACTCTGAATATATTTACCAATATCCTACAACATTACATTAAAAAAAGAAGAAGACAAACATGGTTTTGATTCTTCTCTTCTATGTCAGTCTTCTATCAAGCACCCTCCTCTTGTCTTTCAATCTTTTTCTCCGAGTGATAAAACTCACAAAAGTTATTCAGCTCAGATCAAAGCCTGCTTCTGCGCTTATGGCGTACATCAATTTGGTCTCCAGTTGCTCTTTGCTACATCATTCACACAAAAAAAAGAGATGTTTAATTTCCTTTCTCTAGAGTGATTTATTTGAGACAAATGATAACGTTTTCTTGAGAGAAAACCAAAGGAGATGATGTGTTAATGAGAGAGGACAAACCTTTGATAGGGTGGAAGCTTAAGAAGGTTCATACAAGTGGCTGATGTCGGTAGTCTATCAACTGCTTCATTACTCACGCTACCACCAGCCCTGATGAAGACACAATGTTGGATCTTTTATACACTCTGTTACTGCCCAAAAGCACGAAAAACTCTCAGACACATTCCAACCAATGGAGACATATGTCTTACGTCCAAGGTTCATAAACTTTGGCTCGTCACCAGGAGAACTTGTCGGGCAGTGTTTAGACTTTAATTTCTACTATCTATAATCAATGGAGAAGTAATTTCTTCTGAGGATACCATTAACCCACTTGAACAGAATGAAATTCTTGAAGAAGACCAAAACGGTTGAGAAGCTTTTCATTATTTCCCAGAACATATCAATCACATAATGTCCCTGTCAATAAGATATCAACGATGTAATCATTACAACAATGTTCCAAACACACAATGGCTATGGCATTTTGGCTGACAAGGAAAGAACAACTCACAGCGTTGTAGCCTCCAGAATAATTGGTGTTCTCTCGCAAGTCGTCAATATCCAAATTAACAGCTGAACCAGATATGAGAACCTGCAAACCAAACCCCACCAAACGGTAAAAATCTATCTCTTCATGCTCTTTGAGGAAACAATTAACAAAGCTGGCATCATAGCAAATATTATTTTTAACCATCTAAAAGCATAGTTATCCATGGGCACCTGGAGCTCATGTTCATTGAACATGTCTATCCATTCTCTCGGAATGAGTTGCTGAAACCCCCTCAAGAAATGAGAACTCTGCTGGCGTATCTACAATACAAAAAAATGGTTTGCATTGATTTTACAGGTTGCACGAGATAAACGAGAGGAAATTGGTTCCCAGGTACCTGAAAGTTTAAACGATGATTGGAAACCAGATGAATGAAAGTTATAACATTCTTATTTGTGACTCGCATGTCTTTGCCCCCGGGAAGTAGCTCTTCCTCTGTTCTCTCTCCATATTCGTTGTTCAGAATAACAAAGTAAAGCTCCAAGTCTGATATATTACCCTTATAACGCTGCAAGTATCATAATATAACTGTAATACATAAAATGGTGGACAGAGCTCAAACGAACATCTTAAAAAAAAACAATCAGGAACATGAATATGAAAATAGCTATTTCTCGGTTCCACAAAGCAACAGGAAAAATAGAATGTTGAGCAAAACCAACCTTCAGAAATATAAGATGCCTATACAACTCAGGATCCAGAGAGGGCAAATCGTTCAAATAGTTGTACCTAGCCAACGAAAAATAGAAGCTTTACGACCCATTCACAAGGTCTACACAGGATTATCAAAGAAATGAATTGACAGAAACTGAAGGTAGAAATCAAATTTATAGTACTTTTGTTTCAATTTACTGAGAAAAAACGTTGCAAATGGTATATCAACCAGAATCCCTTCAAACATAGCCTGCAACAAGATAAAGGGAAAAACATGTCTTATATAACAGATGTAAATCAACTAAATAAAGTTTATACGAAAGCATCAAGACAATTATACCCCAACTAGATATGTTTGCATTGAATGATAACATGACAAAGATTGGTAACTTATATAACTATCACATTAGGGCCACCAATCGAATATCATACTTTTGCGAGAAGACTCCCGAGAAAATGAAAGAACTGGAGATGCTGCTCATGTATCATTCCTGATCCAGGATTAGGATAAAGCATGTGATCAGCGGTCTCCTGAAAGAAAGCCTTTTATGAACATTTATGGACAGACTACATGCAAACATGATCAAGTGTGGTAAATTATGAAATCCACAAAAATTTGAGTGAGCAGAGCTGGACTTACGACCTTAAACAACCCATATTGCACATCAAACGCTGCTCGGGTAATTTTCTCCATAAAGTCTTTGAAAATGCCACCACCATCAATACCGGCTTCCTCAACTCCGAGTTCATTGACAAATGTCACACGAATCTAAAGCGAGACAGGAAAGAAAATATGCATTTTGCATTGTGAACAAGCAATTGCTTGAAGACCAATATCCGGCAAGAGAGAGAACTTACAGATCCTCGGAGACCATCCTCTGACAATGCACTCATTTGATTGTAAGCATCATCCAAGATGTGATCTCTTCGTATTCTAAACCGATTTCGAGCAAAAAGTTCTTCAGATCCATGACTCTGCCTCGCCATTGCTAATTGTGTCTACGAATTATGTCCAGCAAATAAGTGCAGCCGCAGCAAAGTAATCAGCGACATGTACAAACATTTTTTCTCCCATTTAATGAGATTACTCATGCAAGTATATGTTAATTAGCACACCTAGGTTCCTCAAATCCAACAAATGACAATCCATCACCAGATATACACGCCCTAACAACCACTCACTGTGAATATTTTGACTCTGCTTGTAAACGGAATCAGGAAAGGAGCTTGCATCAGTATGTAGTTGGCTCTTGAACCTTCCGCTATAGCCTGGAGAAAGGGTAACAGTATCAGTAATGATAGGGGACAATTAAGACCAAATCATTCAAGTTAATTAAGACCAATCAGATAACAAAATCAAAGTGAAATAGTCACCTGAGTGATAAAATATTCATTGACTATATCAGCTTGAAAGTCGCTCGAGGACGTGAAATGTTGCCGGTTGTTCCAATCTTGAAACTGCGGACATCAACAAATGAGTAATTACCTTCGCCAAGTTGTACTGACTTACAGTCAAAATATCTATAAAATGAACACTGACCTGTGAAAGTAACTCAGCCAGTACAATCCCAACCCTGTTCTGAATCAAGTCAACGGGGTTCTTCTTTGAGAGGTCACGGGAGACAGATTTCCCAGAGTTATGTTGCGTAAGTGGATTCACCCAGAGTAACTGCCATAAAGCCTGGAATAAAGGAGCATACACAAAAACAATTGGAAAATTAAATGCATAGCAAATTAGGTGCTATTAATGCATGTCTTAAATTTTTTATGCAAGTCTTCATATCTCCTAAAAATCATAGCATCAAAGTTACACGACTACTTGATGGATCCGTCAAAGAAAAGCTTACTTGCTTGAGAATGATGATGAGCAACCTGATATCTTGTAGCGATAGTGGCTTTCCTCGTTCGTAAAATTCCTCATTGTCGACTATCATAAGCATATGCCTGATCAGTGACAATTAAAACAGATTTAAGTATTAAACCACCCTAACTTACTTAATAGTTAATATTCATACGAGCGAGTGACTTTCAAGTAATACTACAGAAAATTTGATATTAAGTCAAGCAAATCTTACTTATAAACAGGACAAAAGACGACCAGAGGTAATAGCCAACCCGGGGCATCCGGTGGAAGATAAGCTAGAACACTAGGCATAGATGACCACTTCTCGTTCTCATGGCATCGCTTCATATAATTCCACAACACAGCTACAAGCTCGGTTCTATAAGCCAAAACTGTCATTATTCGCTCAAGAGGGAGAGTGTTGAATGCTGCATACAGAAAAGAACAGCCTGTGCCAATAGCTAGTGCTTCTTTATCTTCGTCATATGACTGTGTCCCAACCGAACCCTGATGGAACAAAACATTTGTCTGCATTGTTGGCAATAAAATAAATTAGGTTAAATTAGAGCATCACTTGGTCCAAAAGAAGAATAACAATCTATGCGGTTTCATATGACAGGGAATGGGTACATACTAACTGAAGAAGAAAACGTGAGTCTAGAGCAGTGGTGGTTATCTGCTGCTCCAGAGTTCTATTCAAGACTAATTCTTGTACATCGTCAATCAACATATCATCCTCTTCAGAAGAGCCTGCACCACGAAAAAAGTGCATGACTATTTCAGAATGATCAAATTCATGAAAAACTACTACGAGCAGAAAGGAAAAGGAACTAAGAATAACAAAACAATGCCATGCAAAAGAATAAAATGCCATACTCTGTCTGCTTTCTCTTTCTGATGACTTAACAGGAGGAAGTGTCTCCAATAAGAAAGTTGCAACTGACGCAATGTCAATTGCCTGGACAAAATAAAGAACGAAGACAAAGCAGCATTAGACTCAAACAGATGTCGGAGTACAATATTTTTATAAAGAAATAAACTGCATTTATACCTACCATGTCTAATGAACATTCAGGCTGTGACAAGACCACGTTTGCAATTTCCAATGTATTACCAAGAAGACAAGCATAACTAGGGAATTCTGTGTTTGTATCTATTGGGAGAACATGGGTATCCTTTTGGATACAGAAAGCCATCTGGTGAATGTAGTGTTGACTTAGACTTGGGTTGGCAAAGACCTGGACAATGAAACTACGAGTTTACCAAAGTCTGAATGAATAGATTTAGCTCAGTGTTAAACATAAACTTCGTAGAAAAACAAAAGCTATCAATTTAGCCTAGATGATACTGAATATGTTACGTTAGTGCCTATCCGTTACTAAAAACATGAGTTCAGGAACTAACCACTTCCAAGTTTGGGAAGAGCTGCCATATAAAGGGTATGGTAAGGATCATAGATGAGAAACTCCAACGTGGATCAACAACATGGCAGCAACATGGCTCACGGCCAACATGTGGTACTACCAGAACCAGTACTCTTTCTAGTGAAAGGATGCTGCCGTCAATAGTCGGACCTCTTCGGCCTTCCTGCAACAAAAAATGATTGCTTCAAAAGGAGAGGTTGCCAACTAAGTAACATCAATCCGAAAATGTGCCGTAAATAAAAGGAACAAGGTGGTGGTGGATAATCGTGGGGAGCCATTGGAGATTACCTTAGCCGTAGTCACAATTTCTCGGACCAGTTTGAATATTTTTCTTTTCTGTAGATAACTAAATATTTTGCAAACCCAAGGCAGCTTAGGATCTAGCAACAACGACATTGCATCCATCAAGATAGCTGTTGAAATGGTCGCCTCTTCGGGAGTAACTAAGAGCTGATCCCTTAAAAGGTCCCTGCTGATTCAAATAATAAGGATGCAAAACTAAAAATTCAAAGAACAGAACTGACAAGCCATGAGATAACGACATTCAATCATATTTTGATAGTAGAAGGGCTATTGCTTGGATATGCTCTACAAATGAGAGAAGGCCAAAAGAAAATATTACCTATTCTGATGTATAGCCTCGATGCAGGTAAATGCAAGTTTCTTTACTCTAAAATCCACCATATTATGCTCAGTAGAGTAGTCCAAGCCAGAGAAAAGGCTTAGAACGTCACCTGTAAAACGATGAGATTTTTAATACCACTAAGCAAGAACCTAGACATTATTGAGAAGAAACTATAGAAAAGATTGTTGTTAGGGAAAAGACAATAGTGTATAACTGTGAGGATGTAAACCGCAAACGGGAGACTTTAATTTGGGATGAAGGGGACAGTTTTCACGCAATTAAACAAAAGAAAAAAGCCCTTAACAATTAATTAGGAAAAATGAAGACTCAGGCCATACTTCCTCTTACATGAGGGTTGCCTAGAGAGTTAAATCACACTGATCAACTATCCCCATGAACGAACGGACCAACATGTATCAACAAAAGAAACATGCATAGATATTGGAAATACCACTGCTGTGTGCAAAATTTCGCAGTAGACGACACGTCTCCACAAGTATCACAAAATCCCCCGAGTTTTGTGCCTTGAAGAAAAACAGAAACTGACGAAGGAAACTTGAACCTGGCTCAAAGCAATGCCTGAATGCAGAAAAAAAAGGTACTATAAAGGCTCAAAAGACAAATAAGTGACCACAAGAATACCAGAAATTAAAAGAAAAACGTATCAAAATACCTATCAACGTTCTGGCAATTATCCCCATAGGTTTCACAGAAGTCACGCCGCACCTTGGATCGCTCAATGGCCATTGATCTTCTACCTCTAAAGAATTTCTACAGCCAAAATAAACTAGTCAGCACCTAACCCACAACAAAAGGAGCATGAAACGTTGAAAAAGCTTTTATCTTTAGCCAAAACACACATGTCTGTGTGTGTGTGTCCACATAAGAGAACAAGTCATTAGAAGTATTGCATCTTCAGCAAGCACCAACTATGTTCGGTAATAAAACTTCAAAGCTATAAAAAGTAGTTAAAATTAAGCTCAACATTCAGCTAAAGGCATATGTTTGGTTCTACATTGCTCACAGTAAATCCCACAGAGTCTCAATTGAAGAATTGACCTGAATTTTGACGGCTGCGGAGTTCTGCTGTTTCTGTAAGAGACGACGATTACGCTCCATCCTTGTCTGCTCAAGAAGCTTGCGAGCATCTCCCTCCTTGGTGCTCCGGCCACCTAAATCAACTCGCTTTCGAGCCGATGGATCGCCGGAGAAAAACATGGTTTTTGGAACTAACCCTTGAATTAACAGTACGAGATTCAAACTCCGTTAACTTAAATTTGCAGTATACGCTTCGATGGAGCCGAAGAGCCTAAGGATGTGATCGGTGGAGTTAAAAAAGAGAGATGAGATGGACTCTTTCCAGGTGTATATCTATACGATCTCGAATTGGAATGATGGCGTGCAAAGAGGAATCTAGCAGAGGAATTTAGTGGACGAAGCAAGCAAGCAAGCCGACTTGTGATGAACAAAAAAACTCTCTACGAAGAAGACGGAAGCTTCGTTACTGATACAATTGACGTTTCGCATCTTTTGAGTGACTTAAAATTCGGGTCAGTTTGGTCGGGTTGGCTCGGGTCGGGTCATTTCGGTTCGATTCGGTTCAGATCAAGCCGTGTCTGGTTTTATGGGATAGCTTTTTGATGGAAAACTATTGCCTTTTGGTTGGCTGGTTGCTTTCTTTTTGGTAAATTTACTTTATTGAATTTGAATTTTAAAGAGTATACTCCTAAATAGGGTTTAGAGAAAGGGGTTTAGACTGAGAAATGCATGTAAAACTACTAATCTTATAATGTCATTTGGACTTTATTTTCTTCTATTTCTTGTGTTTCCATCTTGAGTCTTCAAAATCAGATCTTTATCTTGATTTTCAGATCTCGTTTTGGTGGCAAGGCAAAGCTTCTAACGGTTTTGGATCAGTCGGCACCTTGCATATTCGATGGTAGTTCAGTTTCATTGATTTCTCTCTTTGCATGTTGGATTGATAACTTTCATAGACCTAATGTATTCTCCCATGCTTTAAAGACACTGCCCAGGATTTTTAGATCAAGTTTTTTTTTTTTTTTTTTTTGTCAACTTTGCTTTTCATAAAAGCTTTTGGGCTATAAAAGCCCAACTGACAATACAAGTGGAGTTTTTATAAACAAATCCAATTACAACAGGACCACCCGAACCCGACAATATATGCAAATAAGATTAAAACACGTGTTCGGATCCTGCTATGCATGTCCTTCTACGTGTCACACCACAGATCTGTTGAGAAGTGAGCCGCCGCTTGGAGTTGCCGGAAATCTCACCGATCCTCTTCTCCGACTAGAAGCAGAAACCAATCTCTGAGCATGGCAAAGATTCACCAGCTTTTAATCCACTTGCTTAACCTTTCCCCTTCAACAACCGTAGACACTAAGAAACATCATGTTTTTCCCAGATGTGTAATACGGTGAAAAGCTTCTGAGAACAATTTTGGAAAGAGACTTTGTTGAAACACTTTTCTAGATGAAAAGTTTCAACTCTACTAAATCTTCCAAAATTTCCTAGCTAAATCAAATAACTCAAGGACCATATTTGATCAGATACTCTACCCAAGGCCAAACCAGCCAATACTCTTTCAGATAGGCAAAGATTGATTCTTTTCAAATTTCAGCCCCGAGAATAACCGGAAAAAACAGTCCTTTCTTATTGTCAAACGGGATTTGGAAACTGAAAACCATAGGAAAATGTGAAGATAATTTATTAATCAATCCCAAATCAAAGAAAGATAAAATATGAAGATCCGCTTTGAAGTTGAGATTGAAAACACCAAAATCCCCTAAGGAAAAAAGATCCGCTAACCGGAAAACCGAGTTCGATCTAAAGATCGAAGAGCATATTTACAAACAAAAAGTAAAATAAAGATAAATCTCTTTCTCCCTGTGAAAGTTATGGATGTGTGAACAGGGAAAAAAGAGAGAACTCTCTCTCTCTAAAGAGGAGAGAGAGCTAATCAAGTTTAAAATAAGATGAAACTTACCTCCAACAATCCATAAAAATATCCACTAAAAGAGCTTAGAGTATGTCCATTGGCCAGAGACTCAAAATGAGTTTCTCATTTTTTTTGTTACTTAGCTTTCATTAGCTTACAGTCCAATGGAAAAAAGATACAACGAAATCGGTTTACATTGAGGCTCAATAAGATTACATTTCCTTTATAATTTAAAGCCCCCAAAAAAATGAATCGACTCAGTATTCAAACGCATAATTAACTCAGCATTCAACTAAAGCAACACGTGGCAGGCAAGTTTCAACGTCTTGACACGTGTTAAAATATATGGTCTTTATGTAGGTCTCACCGTCTGATACTCCTCCCTTGCACTGCTCCGCCGTAGTCGATCCCTCTCAACTCTTTGCACCTCGTCTTTTACCATGCTCTTCACTGTTCTCCCTTCTTAGCAGTTCCCCTGTAATCGTTTTTTTTGTCTTTAATCAACTTCGTCGACCAAGTAAGAGGAACACACCGCTGTCTCCAGTAGAATTTAACTGGAAATCTTTTTTATGCGCCCCACTAAGAGCATGTCCATTGGGGGGTTTTTAGTGAAGGGGTTCTTAGCGGGATTTAAGAACCGATTCTTAATTTTAACAAAGAAAAAGTTAAAAAACCGGTTCTTAAATCCTTATTTAAGAACCAGTTCTTAACTTTTTATTTGTTAAAGTTAAGAACCGGTTCTTAAATTCCGCTAAAAACCCCTCTCTAAGAATCTCCAATGGAGATCTAAGAACTGGCGCCTGAAGCAAGTGTTGAAGTTACTCTCACATGGCTTGGTGGATTATTACTGTTTAAATAAACATTTGATATTGTTTTGTATGTGGTTATGTAGTTTTATTAATATAATAATAATTTCTTTTAATAAAATTAAACTTTAAACAATTTAAAATAAGTGAATATGGTTTAAAATCTTATCAAATAAAGGTGTTCTTAGTAATAATTAAAAAGTTGAGAAATGAATATAATATATTAAGAATTGAAGAAAAATGAGAAAAATCATTGGAATGTATTACAACGGGGGGAAATGAGATAGATTGATGGTATGAGTAATCAAATATTGTTATTTCAATAAATTTTGATTAAAAATTTAAGTTTAGATTTTCTTAAAATGATAAAATCATTCACATGTGGACATATGTATGAGGTTCTGGAAAGTATTTCATAGGTTCTTTTTGAGATATCAAGGTGCTAATTTTTCTCATATTTCTCATACTTTTCTTTTTTTAGTTGATCTAGCTGAGATGCTCAATCAAAAACTATGCATTGGAGCTGCTCTTAGGGAATTAGAGGAAGAGCTATAGGAGAAGTACTATAACTCAATATAGATCCTTAAACCGCTTGGCTTCTGCATTAATTTTAGTGAGTTTTCTGATTGATTGAAAAATCAATTTCCGTAGCAGTTTGGCCAACAAAAAGAGTTGTAGTCTTTGTAACAGTAGAGCAATGTAAATTGTTCCGGCTAGCATTTGCTGTTGCGGATAGTTAATAACTAAATATATTTTTTTTAAAAAAATAAAATTTAATTTTTAAAATTTAAATATTATAAATAAAAATCAATATTATATTTTAATTTAAATTCATTAATAATATTTTATTTTATAAAAACTGTAAATCAAAATTATATTATATTAATAATTATTATATTAGTATATTTTGATATTTTATAATATTATAATGTGTTAATATTGATAATTTATTATTAAACTGATGCAGTATCTCATAATTTATAGTTACAAATATCTTGAAAATGCAATAATTTTTAACTATGATACTAGTCATACGAATCATTTAATAATATTAAAAATTACAACCATCTGTAAACTTTCGCAATCGCAACTGGCCGCATTTAAATGTGACTAGGTAATTTCTGAATAATGCGTACGACCAACTACCCAACCAAAAAGCCCATTAGTTTTTTATATTTAAATTTAAATTTGTATCCTTCACAACTTTTTGGTATATATCCACATATATTTTAGCACCGGCCCAGTTAAAATCCAAGAGAAACATAAGTTTTTAAGTAAACTGAAGTTGCAAATTTCTCAGTTTAGTTCTTGTGGCTTGCAAATATCCCATATACAAAGTTTCTCCTGGATTGAAGGAGCCTGTAAATAGTTAATTCAAATTTTATTCTTTATACTTTATACTTTATGTATATAACTGTTTATGATCTTCAGTTTTTCATAATAAAACTAAAAACAACTAAAAGCAGTAGAAGGTAACTCGGCTTGTCACTGGTCATGTTGGGCTATACCAAATTTGGGTCGTTGAAACTTTTGATAAACGAGCCGAGAGGCATGATGCTTCATCAGAAAGATGGCAGTACAAACGAATAACGCTTTTTTGTTTTGTAAAATAACGCAGAAAATGATTTCATTTATACTGGTGGTTAAGTTGTGTGAGTTTAATTCATATAATAAGCATAGACACGCTCGCAAACACATAATTAGTGTAAATATCTATATCACACGTGAGATGAGTAGTACCTAAATGTTAACAGCATCACAATAATCAAATAATTAGTTTCAAATAGTTAACGTATTAACAAACAAAGTGGGAATCACATGGAAAGGATTAGGAGAAAAAAACACTAAAGCAAAAACAAAGTGGAGAAAATAAATAACGATAAGAAAAAAGAAAGAATGGATGAGTGAGCCATGTGTGTTCCAAAAAAAAAGATGAGTGAGCCATGTTAAGATGGTATCCATTCTTAGTATAAAGTTTGAACACCTTGTCACATCCTTCTTCTTCATGTTCATTCCATTTATACACACGTTTATGTATATGTATGTTTGTACGTATCTATATTAATGGTGGTACAATTATCATCATGATTCTTGAGAACAAATAAACAAAAAAAAAAGAAACACAATGCATGATCCCTTTATCTATGGGTATAGTATATGAAATTAAGGCTGGGCATTTTATCCGTTAAATTTGATTCGATTCGTTATTCGTTTCGATTCGATCCGAAAATTTCGAATATCCGCAACCTTTCGAAGCAAAGCAAATACTAAAAATCGATATCCGTTAAAATCGAAGCAAATCACAAATATTAAAATTTTGGAAAGCGAATATCCGCTCCGATCCGGCAATGTATAAATACATGTATATCTTGATTATATTTAAAGTTTTAAATGTATAAAATTATAAAATTACAATTATTCTACATATGATTTGATAAATTTTATTTATATTATTACTTATATAAAAGTATTACATAAAAAGAGGAGAAAAAAATTATGAAAATTATAACTTTTTCTTAAGTTTTGTGCTATTATGATTATTAACAAAGTTTAAAAAATTTACAAAATATGTAGATTCACTAATTCTTTTAATTTTAGTTTATATATTATACTAACGAAATACTTTACAAAACAAATTTGTATTGAAATTTTAAGATTATTTGTATAAATCAAAACGGATAAGATATCCGTAAGTATTCGTAAATATCCGCAAATATTTATTTATTTTCCGGATATCCGTTTTTCAGGATATCCGTATTTTTCCGAAGTAAAGCAAATCGAAAAATTAAATATCCGTAACATACGAAGCAAATCACAAATACCTTCAAAAACCCGGATATCCGATCCGTGCCCAGCCCTATATGAAATCATTACGGTTATTGGATTATTAGGTATTGTGGGAACGTTGATTCACATTAAATTCAAAAATGATTAGTTGCTCATGTTAACTAGTTAAGTTACCAATGAAGAGTTTGCCTATTGGCAAAAAAATATTGAATCACCTAGTAGGGATAAAGAGCAATTCCAATAGAGATTTTTCAACAAAACGTTTTCAAAATATACATATATGTATGTATTATGTTTTGGGTTGGGTTTTCAATAATTTTAAAATGTTTATAATTAATATATTTTTTGAGAACCTTTTGTTGAAAACTCCCATTGGAATTAGTCTAAAAAGTATATACTCGTATTTTGATTTTTGTTGAGAAGACTCTATTCTTCTAAAAAGATTATATACTTGATTTTTGTTGAGAAAAGTCTGCTCTTCTAAAAGGATTAATTTAACATGGTCTAGATTTAGTTTTAAGGACATGTATAAATTTCCGGCTCCAAAATTTCCTAGTCATTCAAAAAATAACTAATTAAGTTAAATAAGCGATAATGGCATGGATTGTATATATGTAAGATTAGGTTATGGTTAACAAAACAAATAATGTATAAGTTTGTTCATCAATCTTTTTCATTTTAAGAGAAAACATATAGTATTTTGATATTTGGTGAAATGTCAATCTTGAAGTATAGTGGGAGTACATAACAAGCTTGCACCCAAATAAAAATTCCAAGAAAAATATCATCTGTGAAAAATGTTTCAAAAACTTTTAATGCTATGTTTGTACCGTTGCGAATAAAGGAGGTATACTTGATGCAAACTCTTATTTACATTTTCATTGTCCACTTGCAGACACAATCATTTCGTGGTAGAACGTACCTCCACCATAAAGTACATCAATTATTTGAATATTATCAAACCTTTTATAAAACCAAAATAAAAGTCCCCAAATTATGTTCTGTAAAGTCTCTTTAATTATTGAACATAATAATAGAAGAAAATTGTATCGAAATTTTCTTAAAGTCGAATGTAGCCAATGTTAAAACAAAAACTGCCATTAATGTGCGGAAACTGATTTTGACCAAAGACTTTTGGTATAATTAATCTCTCCACCGTCCCTTTACAATAATCAAAGGGGCCGCTGACTAAGTGAAGCCAATTCATTTAGATGGAGAATAATTGGTTTACTGTCTACGTACAGTTACTCAATGATCAAATTAGAGCATTAATTATTTGTAAGCTTTAGATTTCCTTAATACAGATTCAAATTAAATCAAGCTTAACATGTAATTTCCCTAGAAATTACATGTTAAGTGACCTGTTTTAGTTATTTCAATTTCATGCATGTGCTACTAACATTACATAGTAATTATATTCACCTGATATCATTAGTGTTTATTGAAACAAAAACAAACTGAAATTGATGATTTTGACATTTTTCTAATGTGCTGTCTGCTCATGCCCAACTTCCAGCAAATTTAGATAACCCTATCCGTAAAATTCTAATGATCGTGGTAAAAAAAAGCACGGTGAATAAGTTAGGCAAATGCAGCCATCATGTGACCCTTGCCTAATGTCCTTGTTGTTATACCTCCCTATCATTAAACCCGAGTTTTAAATAAAAAAGAAATCTACAAGAAGAATATTATGGTGTTGTCCTAAGAGCTTAAATAAGTGATATATATATATATATATATATATATATATATATATATTATACTTCGACCAAAAAAGTATATATGTGTGTGTGATTGTGTGTGTGTGCATGTGATAAATAGGCAAATGTCAATTGTTTATAATTCATCCTAGATACGTTCTTTGGAAGTTATATTATAAGTAATTAAGTATTAAATCGGGATTTTATAATTCATATACAAAAATCTCGGAGTACTATCTCAAATGGCCTCAAAATCAATTATACGTACATAAACTGGATATGTGGGGTAGTTGATTTGAAATGAAAGCTATCAACAAATCAACTGTATATGTTGTATCTTGTTTCTTGAAAACGAGATATGAATATGAACAATTATGATATGAGACTGATCATAAGTCCTCACATGATATGTATTTATGAGGAATGGCAAAAAGATAAGAGAAAAAAGCAACATTTATTCTCGTATACAACACACAAGGGTGGTTCAGCTTTTCCTCTATTCTCAGTTAAACCTACCCCTTTCTCTCTATTTGACTCCTCTAAAGATCAAACTAATCATTATGCGTGGTTCTTTATTTTTACCATTAAACAGTGTAGTCTTTTTTTTTCATACAGAACCAAATCTTTCCATATCAAAAAGGTTTTATGGATTTTGGTGGCGGTTATTGGTTAAAAAGGTATTAACTTGGCATTGTTTATATTCATGTGACTACTTCATAGGGGAGAAAGTAATAGCATAATCTAACAACAAGGTAAACGGTACATGGAGCAATGGAGCATAGCATTAAACATCTGTCGAACCTTACATTTAAGCTGCACTCATATTTAGCAACGCATACTCGTTGCTACAAACATTAGTTATTATTTCTTCATCATCTCTATGGATTATGAAAAACTTTTTTTTTCTTGTAAAAGGCTTTTGGATTATGAAAAACTTAATAACCTAAACTTACCCATCCGTCAACCGGTTTAACAACCACTAGGAAATATTATTTCTTTTTGTTTTTGAACAGAAGGAAATATTATTTGTCAAACACAAGTAGATACTAAGTTTAGGTAGGATTTACTAAAAGAGATTATAGTACAGAAAGTGAGAGCCCAACATAGTCACGAGTGAGAGAGAAACAGGCAATAAATGATTCTGAGGGAATATTTAATAAGAGAGTTCTTTGGTTTGGCTTTGGCCTTTGGGGTCAAACAGACCCAAACAAACACAACATATAAAACAAAAGTAAATTCCTGTCCAAAGCCTTAAAGATAGAGAGTAAAGGCATAATTCTTTTTGCCCGTTTCCTAATTCATTGCCTTTTGCCAGTCCCCATGATAGCGAGACATTTTTCACCTCATGTAATTTTATTACAACAATGTAACCAACACCAACAAAAGCTAAATAAGAAAAGGTTAAGTTCTTTATTTGGAATTTTATATCAACCTTACATCAATGACCAACAAGAAGATGTAAACATTAGCTCAGAAGGGATAGACAAGGTAGAAAAACTGACTCAAATGAAGTAGGAGTAGAGATACATACACATTCTACACCAAAAAGAGATAGTAGAGAGACTTTAAAAGGACAGAAGGTTGAGATACTTAGAAAGGGGTGGGGTCTTACAAGGTCAAGAAAAGGCCTTACAAGGTCAAGAAAATAGAATAATTCATTAGAACAAAAAACTAAGCTCAGGTAGGGATAACACCGGGGTATATATCAATGAAGGAGTTTTGAAGAGAAACTGAATGTCTCCTCACAATAGACCCGATAGTCTCTAGAAATCATGATGGTTATGTTTTTGATATTGCCTGCAGACACACACACACAAAAAAGAGCTTATTACGTTTTACAATACTAGCTCTAAAAGTCCAAACCATGTATCTGTTTATACAATGACATACACATATATAAGAAAGCGAGTATGTGCACATGTACACATGTATATATAGCATAAGTTAGTTACCTCTGGAAAAAAATTCGAAGGTAGCGAAAGTGTGTGGATAAATACATGTCGATATGCACCTATACATAGATAATGCCTATGTATATACACATACACTACATATATATATGCATGTATATAGAGACACTCGTCTATGTAATATACTAATTTAGTGCTTACAAGATCTTTTAGATGTAAACAATGACCAAACAGGACATCGAACTGACGAAACCCTAATTCTTCACATGACATATATACATATATAGTTATATGATATGCATATCACCTTGAAGAAACTCCTGCCTCACTTTTTCATCCATGAGAGATCTTCTCTTTGTTTCATTTCAGAGAGAGAGAGAGAAATAGAAACAGAGAGATAGAGAGAGTTGAGAAACGGTGAGATATATGAAAGAGAAGGTAGCGAAGGAGTTGAGCAAAAGAGAAGAGGATAAATAAATAACAACATTCGTGGGCTGGGCCCAACTGGAGCTTTGCAAGGGATCGTGGCGTTGTCATTGTCCGGAAGGAGCTATTTTGTGAACTTGATGACGTCATTTGTTAGCAATATTCAGGAGACAAGCATGCCCGAATACCTGACCGTTCTGCCCGGAGATGGTCCTCTTCTCTTTGACTCTGAGCTAGCAGTTCCATTTGGTTTTAAAAATTAATAACATATTTTAATGTTTAGGGAATTTATATTTTTTTGTCGTAGGGAATTTATATTAAAAATTAAATCGTCAATTAACTATTTTTTATTTTCTTTCATATCTCTTCTCTTTCGTTTTTTCTTCTCTTTATTAATTAAAACTCTATTTCATTTTACATTTCTTTTATATTTTTTAACAGTTTCTACTTTTTATTTTATTAGCTTGAAAGTATTTTACAATCGATTAATTTGTTATATTTTGTAATTGTAATTTAACATAGCTGGACTAGGCTTCCTAGCTAAACATTTGAGCAAATTAAGAGAATCTTGGTAAATGGAATTCCTCAATTCTATGGGAAAACACTATACTTCAGATTTCAAAATAAATCATGTTTACACACAAATTATTAAGTTTCTATATTCTCCGTTAAATTTCAAAATGTTCTTTAGAAAATGATGGCGTACCCATGTGCTTTGGTTTTATTTTTCAAGTTAATATGTTATCAAAACCAAATTATTTTATAAAAGTTCGTATTATGTTGTGTTTTGAATACTTTTTATTATTTCAAAACATAAGAATGTATTTTGAAATAATTATTTCAAAATGAGTAAAATGGTTAATGAAACAGAAAAATCAAAAAAATATTTCAGATTTAAGGAATCAAAATTCTGAGATTTGTGGGGAATATAAACTTTGTGGGCGTGCGGGAGAATCACAGTCTTCTAAGATATAAAATGGTCAAAATAGTGCAGTAAATTAGTAATATCAATACGTATAACTATTACTCCAAAAAGAATCCCTTAACCTGCGTTCCTAAATTAATTAATTAACATTTTGTTTAATACTCACTTCGTTTCGATTTAATTGTTGTTGTAGAGAAAAATTTTCGTTTCAAAATAAGTATCGTATTATAGTTTCAACGTAAAATTTATTAAGAAAATTCTTCTATTTATTTTTCTGTTGGTCGAAATATAGGTAGGTATATAGGTAATTATATTTTTGTTTTAAAAATATATAAAATTATATATTTTATTAATATGTATGCATAAACCTAGAACAACAACTAAAATGAAACGTGAAAGTTTGGAACAGAAGGAGTATGTGAGTGTTTATACTAGTATTCTATACGCGTATTGGTTTATACTTCTGTAGTCTTCACACCTCACAAGTCTTCAGTGTAAGACATTTTAATTCCTCTCTTAGAAACAAAACATTTTGTGGCAAATGCAAAAGTACGGTAAGGATCAAAAGGGTTCCCCTATAATAATGACTGGTAAGAACGATAGTTTGCCCATATCAATCAGTCCGTTCTTCTTCTGTCGCTTCTCTTTGTACTATGTTTCAGAGATCATTCGTTTTATGACCAACATTTTTGTTAATTCTAGTGTTGTCCTCATAAAATAACAATACTTATGGATTTGATATCTTTAGGTTTTGTTATGAAAGTTTTTAAAATACGCATAGGCTTTTGAATAGTACACATAACAGCCATTTAGAAGATCTACGGAACAAGACATACATTATCAGACCATTTTAAAGTAAACGTGTTGATATATTAAATATTCTGTTTATTAGCAAATCCGGCCCTTTTTGGGCCCGTTCAATATCACCAACATTCAAGGTTGATTAAAGGTGTCCACTTCAAGTTGTATATAAATAGTTCACTGAGGCATGAAGCTAAGCCTCGTCGGAAGTTGTAAAATGTGGAATCTCATTATTGACTTTGGTTCTTAGTTAGTGAGCTAATGCTAATAACATGATACTTAGTGGAGCTAAAACACTTAGCACATCCATCTCAAACCTTCTAGAGAATCGATTTCAAAAAAAAAAAGATTAAACATTAATATTACACTAGAGATTTACATGCACGGTGCATAGTATTTTTTCAANAAAAAAAAAAAAAAAAAAAAACTAAGCTCAGGTAGGGATAACACCGGGGTATATATCAATGAAGGAGTTTTGAAAAGAAACTGAATGTCTCCTCACAATAGACCCAATAGTCTCTATAAATCATGATGGTTATGTTTTTGATATTGCCTGCAGACACACACAAAAAAAGAAGAGCTTATTACGTTTTACAATACTAGCTCTAAAAGTCCAAACCATGTATCTGTTTATCCAATGACATACACATATATAAGAAAGCGAGTATGTGCACATGTACACATGTATATATAGCATAAGTTAGTTACCTCTGGAAAAAAATTCGAAGGTAGCGAAAGTGTGTGGATAAATACATGTCGATATGCACCTATACATAGATAATGCCTATGTATATACACATACACTATATATATATATATATATGCATGAATATAGAGACACCCGTCTATGTAATATACTAATTTAGTACTTAAAAAAAAATGACCAAACAGGACATCGAACTGACGAAACCCTAATTCTTCACATGACATATACATATATAGTTATATGATATTCATATCACCTTGAAGAAACTCCTGCCTCACTTTTTCATCCATGAGAGATCTTCTCTTTGTTTCATTTCAGAGAGAGAAATAGAAACAGAGAGATAGAGAGAGTTGAGAAACGGTGAGATATATGAAAGAGAAGGTAGCGAAGGAGTTGAGCAAAAGAGAAGAGGATAAATAAATAAATAAATAAATAACAACATTCGTGGGCTGGGCCCAACTGGACCTTTGCAAGGGATCGTGGCGTTGTCATTGTCCGGAAGGAGCTATTTTGTGAACTTGATGACGTCATTTGTTAGCAATATTCAGGAGACAAGCATGCCCGAATACCTGACCGTTCTGCCCGGAGATGGTCCTCTTCTCTTTGACTCTGAGCTAGCAGTTCCTTTGGTTTTAAAAATTAATAACATATTTTAATGTTTAGGGAATTTATATTTTTTTCTTTCACATCTCTTCTCTTTCTTTTTTTTCTTCTACTTATTAATTAAAACTCTATTTCATTTTACATTTCTTTTATATTTTTAACAGTTTCTATTTTTTATTTTATTAGCTTGAAAGTATTTTACAATCGATTAATTGTTATATTTTGTAATTTGTAATTTAACATAGCTGGACTAGGCTTCCTAGCTAAACATTTGAGCAAATTAAGAGAATCTTGGTAAATGGAATTCCTCAATTCTATGGGAAAACACTATACTTCAGATTTCAAAATAAAATCATGTTTACACACAAATTATTACTCCCTCCGTTTTGCAAAGAATGTCGTTTTGAGGTTTTATTTTTGTTTCATAAAAAGTATTGTTTTTCTATTTTCAATGCAAAATTTATGAATTTTATTTTCCAATTTAATTTTCTATTGGTTGAAATAGTGTTAGGTGTATGGAAATGATGTTTTTATATAGAAAATATGCAAAATATAAATGTTTTCTTAATCCGTGTGCAAAAACTTAAAATGACATTTATTATGAAACAGAGGGATAGTTTTTATATACACCCGTTAAATTTCAAAATGTTCTTTAGAAAATGATGGCGTGCCCATGTGCTTTGGTTTTATTTTTCAAGTTAATATGTTATTAAAATCAAATTATTTAATAAAAGCTCGATTATGTTGTGTTTTGAATACTTTTTATTATTTCAAAAGATAAGAATGCATTTTGAAATAATTATTTCAAAATGGGTAAAGTTGTTAATGAAACAGAAAAATCAAAAATTTATTTCAGATTTAAGGAATCAAAATTCTGAGATTTGTGGGGAATAGAAACTTTGTGGGCGTGCGGGAGAATCACAGTCTTCTAAGACATAAAATGGTCAAAATAGTGCAGTAAACTAGTAATATCAATACGTATAACTATTACTCCAAAAAAATCCCTTAACCTGCGTTCCTAAATTAATTAACTAACATTTCGTTTAATATGTGAGTGTTTATACTAGTATTCTATACGTATTGGTTTATACTTTTATAGTCTTCACTCCTCACACGTCTTCAGTGTAAGACATTTTAATTCCTATCTTTCTTTTTTGATTGATTTATTATGATATTACAATTATGAGAAAGATTACATAGACGATTTGACAACCGACAATACTATATGTCTTATGAGGATTTACGCCTTACTGCATCACCTGAGCCGTTGTCTGCATAATTGTTTAATAAATCGCTCTTTCCGAAACTTAAAACTTGAATCTCCTGTAATTTGCAAAAAATTGCATGGAATTCAAACCTTAGACCAAAGTGTAAAAGCCTTTAAATCTTAATCATTAGACTACGGTGCTTCCACATTTTAATTCCTATCTTAGAAACAAAACATTTTGTGGCAAATGCAAAAGTATGGTAAGGATCAAAAGGGTTCCCCTATAATAATGACTAGTAAGAACGATAGTTTGCCCATATCAATCAGTCCGTTCTTCTTCTGTCGCTTCTCTTTGTACTATGTTTCAGAGATCATTCGTTTTATGACCAACATTTTTGTTGATTCTAGTGTTGTCCTCATAAAATAACAATACTTAATGAATTTGATATCTTTAGGTTTTGTTATGAAAGCTTTTAAATACGCATAGATCTACGGAATAAGACATACATTATCCGCTCATTTTAAAGTAAACGTGTTGATATATTAAATATTCTGTTTATGTTAGCAAATCCGGCCCTTTTTGGGCCCGTTCAATATCATCAACATTCAAGGTTTATGTAGGATTAAAGGTGTCCACTTCAAGTTGTATGTAAATAGTTCACTGAAGCATGAGGCTAAGCCTCGTTCCTTCAACATTTTACACCTTAGAGTAATAACTGAAACCAAGAATCAATCACTCGATTACGATTATTGTACTATGAATCACCTCGATTTTGTGAATCGTGTAGGTAGAGTTTGGAAGATCTCTTAGCTAAAGTTTTTTTTTTTCTAATTTGTAATTATAATGTGATCTCTAAATGTACGTGCCACGTATCATAAAAAAGTATTAGTTCAATTACTTAAAATTTGGATAATATTATAAATTAATTATTTTGTGAAACAATTAGTTGAAAGTGAATTTGACACTAATAGCTTTGATGATGTATAAAATATAAAGATTTCCAATAGCATAAATCATAAATCACACACATGGATAAAATTTAATTCATATAATGACTCTAAACTAATAGATTTATTTCTAATAATGTTTAAAATATGAATGAACTTGGAAATTGTTAGTTTAATATGTATTCAAACAAAAAAAATTTCCTTAGATAGCTTTTTAGTTTGTTCTTCACAAAAATAGTTCATAAGGAAGAAAATGACCAAAATAAGTTTTTTAGAAGCTAAAATTTTTATTTATATTCAATTATGCCCTTAGAGTTAACTAATTTAGATTTTAGGGTTTAAAGTTAAGGGGTGGGTTTGGGGATAGGGTTTCAAATTTCAAAAAAAAATAAAAAAAAATGAAAATTTCAAAAAGAAAAAATGTTATTTTTGGTCATTTTATTTTTTAAGGCTATTTTTGTTACAAAAACTAAATAAAACTATCTAAGAGAATTGCACTTCAAACAAAGCAGTAAAAAAATTCTCCCAAGTTTTTGATTTCTATTATCTATACTTTGTCAAACTTTTATTATCTCTACTTGTGATACCATAATAATGAGTTATCAAATGGATTGTTCACAACTCAGAAGTGCACATTCAGCTTCCATCCATTACAATCTTGACATAAATTAAAATAAGAACTGTGAAAACTTATCCTTATCATTTGTGGCCACATACTCTACTTTCCACAATCAACCAACATTCCCAATAAATCACCATTCACCACTTATATACACACACCATGTTAGACAAAGGGAAAAACCAACTAGACAACAAAAATTCTGAGATGGATTTGACTCATCCGAGGAAAAAACTAAATTTTCTGCTGATCATCCCATTAATTTTACTATCCTTACGTCATCAAGATTATATGGTTGAAGCACAAAATTCAGACAAAGTAGTGAATCTTCCCGAACAACCATCGAATCCAAAGATCTCTCACTTCTCAGGTTATGTCAACGTGAACCAAGATAATACACGAGCACTCTTCTTCTGGTTCTTTGAAGCTTTGTCTGAAGCCCCAACAAGACCTCTAGTTCTCTGGCTCAATGGAGGTATAATAATTACGTTACTTTTACAATATTCTCATTTTAATTTTTCGTTTTATGAATTATGAGTATTATGTTCCGCAGGTCCTGGATGTTCATCTATTGGATACGGAGCAGCATCTGAATTAGGACCTTTTCGTGTGGTTGAAAATGGGACAAGCCTTAGATTCAATCAATACTCTTGGGTCCAAGGTTTCTTTTTTTTTTTGTTACATTCTTTTCATTTTAACTATGAAATACTCCTATTACGGCATGGTTATTGTGGGGTTCTTAGAGTAAAGTTCTTAACGTAATATAAAATTCGTCTTTTAACTTTTAACTTTAACTAAAAAAAAATTACGAGATGATTCTTAAATAAGATATTTAAGAACTATTTTTTAATTTTACTTAGTTAAAGTTAAGAGACGATTTTTATATTAGGTTAAGAACTTTGTAATAATCATGGCCTTAACACCACCATGACGGTTTTAAATAAATCAATAATTAATAGAAATTCACGGGGGAGAAATCAATGAAATTGCAGAAGCGAATATGTTGTTTTTAGAATCACCAGTTGGAGTAGGGTTTTCGTACACCAATACATCTTCCGATATGGACAACCTCAACGACAGTTTCGTTGGTAAGTACTCCATAACTAGTAGACCATGCAAAAGAACCATCCGAATACATAATAAGATCAGATTTTCAGAATTTTTTTTTCTTTTTCAACTACTGGGAAAGCATACTCTAAACTAAATCAAACTATCTTACAAAAATAAATGTGAAAATGTTTTACAACAGCCGAAGATGCATACAACTTCATGGTTGCTTGGTTTGCAAGGTATCCCCAATATAAGTCTCGTGATTTCTTCATCGCTGGTGAAAGCTATGCCGGTGAGCTTAATTATTTACTCATGTTTCTTCTTGTGAGTTTTCGATTAGTAACTGGATATAGAATATCAACTAATTAAATGGCGGAAAAGATATAGGACTAAAAACAAGTACATACAAAACTGAAGCATGAAAAAGTGGATTTTATCTTATTATTTAGGAAATTATAAAATATGATGTCGTATGGGTTATACTCTTTACAGGTCACTACGCACCTCAGCTAGCCGAACAAATATACGATCGAAACAAAGTTAAACCAAAGGGGTCTTTCATTAACCTCAAAGGCTTCCTTGTACGTATATTTTTATATTTGATAGTGCAACTATTAACTACTTGCACGAGGAAAGCGTAACGTTGATCCAATCTGACCGATGTTTCTTGTTGAAAGAAACTTTTAATCAACACAATTTATATGTTAGACTCGAGTGGCGATACGCATATAGTATAATAGAAAATGAATTTACTGTAATAACTATTTGCTGGATAAGTTTAAATCAAGTTCACTCCGCAAGTTTTTGTATATTGTAACATTTTCTCATTTCGTTTATTTTAAACAATGTTGTTATATATTAACTTAACCACTTTATTTCGTTACACGTAGGTAGGCAATCCATTGACGGACGACGAGTACGATAATAAAGGAATTCTAGAATACGCATGGAGTCATGCAGTAATTTCAGACAGTCTCTACGACACCGCAAAACGTAATTGCGACTTTAAGTCATCGAATTGGTCGGAACCATGCAACGTTGCCATGAATACAATGTTCCAAAAATACAAAGAGATTGATATTTATAATATATATGCTCCCAAGTGCACCACTAGTAACTCATCAGCAGCTTCCTTCTTAGGAGTTTTCAATAAGTCTCCGGCGATGAAAGACTGGTTCAAGCGAGTGAGATGGTTTGAAGGTTACGATCCTTGTTACTCTGATTATGCTGAAAAATATTTCAACAGAGTCGATGTTCGAACGTCTCTTCATGCTGATACACGATATATATCAAGGTGGAAGGTTTGCAAGTAAGTTTTAAATACGATCGGTCTGAGTTTTTAATTTTTTTTTTACTACTAATTACTCCTATTAAGTATATTAAAATTAACAAGGTTGACATACTAAAATAAAATCTGTGATACAGTGATTCGATATTGCAAACGTACCAATTCACGCTCTCATCAATGTTGTCTACCTATAGTAAGCTCATCAAAGCTGGTCTCAAGATATGGGTTTATAGGTACGATCTACATCCATCTTCTTCTTCTATGTAACTTGTGTTTTTTTCATTCAATATTACTCCCTCCATTTTATTAATTGTCATTGTAAAATAAATTTTCTATATAAAAATAATATCATTTTACATAATTTTAATGTAAAATTTATTAATTTTATATAATATTCTATTTTTAATTGGTTGAACTATTGTTTAACAAAATAATATTTTATATAAAAATATCATTTTAAATATTTTCTTAATGTGCACAAGCAGAATGAGTAGTTTAAAATTTATGTCAAATAATTGTGGCCATACTACGCCCACTTAAATTCAATAGATATTAAATGTCTTAAAACTATTGCTAATTCAATGTTTTTTTATTCCCTCAGCTGGTGTTTTTAAAATGAAAACTGATACACTTTCAAAATACGTTGTGGGCTACTCTTTCCGTTTCATATTAGTTATCGTTTTAAATTTATGCATACATATTAAAAAAATATTTAATTTTATATATTTTCAAAATAAAAATACTATTACCAATACACCTAACCATATATCAACCAATAGAAAAATAAAGTAGAGAATATTACCAATAATTTTTGCATTGAAAACTGAAAACGATATTTATTTTTAAACAAAAACTTCACTTCAGAACGACAAGTAATTTAAAACGGATGAAGTATAATATTAGAGGAACCCAAGAAAGCATTGCTTAAACATAATAATATGCACGAGATTCATGAAGGAACACAAAGGATTTAAATAAACGATTTTCTTTATCTTTACCACTTTTTGCTTTTTTTCCTTCTTCTTAAAATGAGTGGTTCTTAGACATTCAAAATGAGTTCTAATTCATTTATAGGAAAATATTCCTTTTTACAACCCTCTTAAGAAAGTTGTGATATTTTAGTTTAAATTTGATATTTAGAAAATAAATTATGGTAGTTTCGAAAAACATAAGAAAAGATTTCAATACAAAAGTTTTCTAAATAAATATTGATGACTCATAGAATGATATATATATATATACTTATACATATATATTTATAACCTGAGATAAGTGAAGTAAAAGATTTTATTATAGCCAGTGGCAGACCCACTAAGACCATGATTAAAGGGGTTTCTTAAGAGGGGTTTTTAAGCGATGGGTCCCATGAATAGTGTAAGAATTGGTTCTAAAAGTTGTTAATTAAGAACCGGTTCTTAAGAGTTTCTTACATTGTTCACGGACCCCACTGACACGTGACAACCCGTGATTGGTTCGTTTTTTAATTCTTTTTTAAAAAAAAAAACACTTTCCAAAATCCCCATGAGAGGTTATTGGGTTAATCATGCTCTAAGGAAGGAAGGGTGTTACATGACACCCCATAAATCTTAAATAACATTGATTTGTGCTTATATATTAAATAAAATATGTAGTTCCGTTGGTAAGTTACACTAATGAACCCCCAAAAACCTGGTTAGCTATAACTTATCCACCAAACTATTGTACGTACGTAAGTCTCCTTGGATTTACATCTTTATAGAAATAATATTATTATTTTGAACATTAAAATTATATTTTGATGTAGAGAAATAATATTTCTGCTCTATCTTTTTTTTAATTAAAGCATGAGAATGTATGCATAGATTGTTAAATATTTGCAAGTGTCTAACAGTGGAGACGCGGACGGGAGGGTGCCTGTGATCGGGAGTCGGTATTGTGTTGAAGCTTTGGGTCTTCCCGTCAAATCTGAATGGCGCTCTTGGTTCCACAATCATCAGGTTTGAGAGTTTATTATTTACGGTGGATTTATTATTACCTAGTCTTGCTCAACTACATCTAACACCTGTAATTTTGTAGTCACACAAGTTTAATCTTATTTTCACTTAAGCCTAAATCTTATTGTTGTTATGTGATTGTTGCGAAGGTTGGAGGGAGGATAACGGAGTACGAGGGAGGGTTAACGTTCGTAACGGTGAGAGGAGCAGGACACTTGGTTCCTCTCAATAAACCTGAAGAAGCTCTCAAGCTTTTTAGTTCCTTTCTTAATGGTCAAGAGCTTCCATCAGTCCCCTAGATATCATCACATTATCATATAGACTCTCTCTTTTCTTGTATGTTTGTTACGAGTTCTAAAATAAAACATGGATAAATCATAAATAATAAATCCAACCACATGTATCATATTACTGTTATATTTCTACTATCCAACCATCTTATGATAATAATAATGAGTTTGGACAACAAGTATCACATGAATGTGTACGAACGTGGTGGAAACATAAATACACATATATAGTATTTTCTTTTTTGCAGATTTTTAGATTTATATATATTTAATGTATGTTTATATAAAATAGTTAATTTTATGAAATAGTGATTAATTTTATTCAATTGTTTGATATATATATATATATATATATAAATATATACCGTAACCAGATGTGTTTTAAATATAATTGAAAATAACATCAAAATATTTAAATGTTTAGAAAATTTTAAAATATACTTAATGTAAATACACAATATAATATTTTATTTATATTTATATAAACTTTATATAAAATAATTACTAATTTATTTTTATAATAGAACCATATGTAAGTTGTCGTAAATTTATTTTATTATTTTATCAGTCTTATTTCAGATCGGTTTAGTTAAGGATTGATTATATTTATTAGTTAGCTAGTTTTAGTTTATAAATTTTTTACATTAGTTTTTTTATTTTAGTCATTTAAGTCTTTTCCATTTGCTATTTTACAATCTCTTATGGTTTAGTTTTTTAGACTAAAGGGATTTTATTCATTAAAGTATTTTAACAGAGTTTAAATCTAAACACAATCTACTGTTATTCGAATGATGATTTTAAATTTTATTTAAAAATTTAATGTTATTCAATTAATTGATTTAAATCCAGTTTTTAAAATTTAGTGTTATTCAACTTTTAAGAGATTTTAAAACTCTTTGTATTTTCAATTGATTTCAAATCATCTCTTATGGAATTATATTGTAGAGATTTTTAAAAAATTCAACTTAAACTATCTTAAAATTTGATGAATTATAATATATTAATAATTGATTTTAATTCACTAATTAAATAATAATAGATTGTATTTAGATTTAAATTCTATTAAATACATCAATGAATAACATCTCTTAAGTTGATTTCGGTTTATAGGAAAAGAATAAAAGAATCTGATTTGGAACTTGAGAATTTGGGTGCGAGAGATAATTGAGACGAAAATATATTGAAGCCCAAATTCTAACCGTAAGAAACTATACGGGCGAATTTAGAAATTATCTATAACATTAGGGGTCAAAGTGAAACACTTGAGTGGAACTTTTCTTATCCAAAACCCATCTCTTCGTCTAAAACCCTTCTTCGCCTTCTCCATTTCACTCCTCCTCGTGCTTTCTCCAATGGAGTCACTCCTTCAGGCGTCTTCGTCTCTAGTATCTCTCAGACCCAGAATAGAGGGCAGAGATCCGTTCATCAGCTTTCCCCGCGTGTGTCTCAGACCTAGTCTCGGCCGCAGAGGATCAAAGTCTCTTCCTTTGGTCGCCGCGGCGAAGAAGAAGAAAAGCAAGAAAGATGACAGTCACAGCTTCTCCGCTAAACCTGACGAAGCCACCGGTCCATTTCCTGAATCCATTCTTCTTAAAGAGGTTCCCTTTCTCTCAGTTAGCTCATGAGGTTGAAGATAGTACTGTAATCCTCTGTTTCTGGTCCAACATTGATGCTGAAAGTTTTGTACTTTTTTTTGTTTATATGAATTGGGTTCTGCAGAAGAAGATCGATGAGGAAGGTGATCTTCTTCCTGAGTTCGCTGATGATGAAGAAAGTAAGTACCTTTCCTTGTTTTAATCTATCTGCCTCTTGGACCCTGTTACCTACCTACATGATCTTTGTTTCTTACTTGTTGTTTGGAAACAGAGGAGCTATACGAGTTTCTTGATCTTCAGCTTCAGAGTGACTTGAATGAAGAAAGGAGTAAGTTCATCTTTTAAACCCAGTTTTTAATCTACTCTCATTGATTCAACCGGTTATATGTGCTTACACTGCCTTGTCTAGAAGACTTGGGGTTTTTCTGTGATGGATTTGATACCACTCTGTTTGATGATGTTTGTGTAGTGAGGCACTATGAGGTGGTTTACTTGATTCATGAAAAACATGCTGAGGAGGTTGAAAGCGTCAATGAGAAAGTTCAAGGTAAACAAAGTTTTCTCCTTTGTTATGCTTCCACTAGAAGTCATGTAGGTTCCTTTAGTTATAGCGGTAAACTGTGTGTTCTTTGATGATATTCAGAGTTCCTGAAGGAGAAGAAGGGGAAAGTGTGGAGGTTTAGTGACTGGGGAATGCGTAGACTAGCGTATAAGATACAGAAGGCAGAGAATGCACATTATATACTGATGAACTTTGAGATGGAAGCGAAGCACTTGAACGAATTCAAAGGAATGTTGGATGGTGATGAAAGGGTGATTAGGCATCTTGTGATGAAACGTGATGAGGCCATTACTGAAGACTGCCCTCCCCCTCCTGAGTTTCACTCTGTTCGTGCAAGTATGGACGAGGATGAGTTTGATGATGATGATGATGATGATGAAGAAGAGTTTGATGAAGAGGAAGAAGGTGATGATGTGGAATATGAAGTAGATGATGATGGTAATGTTGTTATGGTGTTGTATGAAGATGAAGAAGAAGATGGGGCTGATGAACAAGAACAAGGACAGGACCAGTCAAATAAAGCCATAAGAGAAAACCGAACAACAGTTAACATTTGATGAGGTTGGAGAGCTGTTTGTAGATCTTCAATGTTTTTGGACATGTAATTTGTTTAACAATATCACATCATCAAAACAAAATTACCAAATCAAGAATGAGAAACTAAAACATTAAGCTTGTTTTGAAGTTGTCTCAAGCCCACCAATATAGCATATATTTTTTGTCGACTTTTTTGAAAAACGTTTAACCAAATCAAAAACTCTTGTGAATAAATATGGAAACTATCAAGAGTGTGATCGGATAGTGGTTCAGTGTTTGGAATTGTTTTTATTATGCATCTAATTCGATTCTCGTTACGAGTATGCCATGTTATGGATATTAGCGCCGGCTGGTCCCAGACTGAGTAGGAGATTAAGGCANGTTTTTTTTTTTTTTTTTTTTTTTTTTTTTTTTTTCTGATTTTTTTTTTTAAATTAAACCAATCGCGGGCCGACACGTATCAACGAGGTCTGTAAACAGTGCAAGAGACGGTTCTTATTTAAGAATTTTAAAAACCTTCTTTTACACTGTTCACGGACCCCACATGTTAGTGGAACCCGCGAACAATGCAAGAGACCCCTTTAAGGCCTTCCCAAACTCCTTCCCGTTTACAAAAAAAAAATAATAATGGAAACGACATATTTTATTCCTTTTTATTTAATATCATACCATATTCATTTTCCCTTTAATTTTTTGCAACGTTTATAGCAAAAAAAAAGGTCAATATAAATTTATTATCCACTAGACAAAAGTTTTGATGATGTCAGTAGTCATATCAGCAATATCATGAACGGCTTTGTTACGTTGGCTCAACGGTAATGGACAACTTCCAGCGAACTGGTTCTCACAATCACCCGACGCCGTCACAACGTCTTGCAAGTTAGCTATCGCACCAGAGTACTTCTTAGCCTTTAGATTAGCCAAAGCCGCCGGCAAATACCTATCAACAGACGCACCATAATCTTGATCAATGCAAGTTCCGTACTTCTCAAAATCTGCGCGACTTCCTCCGCCCGGGATAACGGAGATGAGATAAGTTAACGTCTCGTTCGTTTTCTTTGTCGTCGCATCGATAGAGATCGACGCAAGCCCTAATGCATGAAAAGTTAATCAAACTTAAAACATATAAGTATAGTCTTGCAATACGCATGAGGGAATAGCAGATGATGACAAAGTTTTACGTGAATCATATATTCATATGTCAAGTATTATAACCATCTAGATTTTTTATATTTTAAGGTACTTTGTATACTTTTGAGAAACATTAATTGTGAATATTTTGAATTGATTAAATTTTATTGATAAATAGTTATTGAAAAGTGTATAAAAAAATAAATAATAAATTAAACTAATAAATATTTATTATATTCTTAATAAACGTGAAAAGTTTAGAAAATCTTATTTCGGGAACGGAAAAGAGTATTATTAAGCAAGTTGTTATGTCACAATGATTTATAATCTTACCTTGGAGATTTGAGGTTTTGCTTCTAGGATCAAGATTGAGAGTAGAGACGCATAGGGGTTGATAACGGGTTTTTTTGCAGAGTTGTTGTACTCCCTCCGTTTCATTTTAGTTGTCGTTTTAGACTTGGACACATAGATTAAGAAAACATTTAATTTTGCATATTTCCAAAATAAAAACACAACTACCAATACACCTAACCACATTTTAACCAATAGAAAAATAGATTAAAATAAAAAATCAATAAATTTTGCATTGAAACTATAAAACGACACTTATTTTGAAACAAAAATTTTACTCTACAACGACACTTAATCTGAAACGGAGGGAGTATAAGATTTGGTTGAGACAAGGCTATTTGGATTTGGATGAACAAGAAAATTGCGAATAATTTCATAAAGTTATTCATGTTGTTATACTGACGAGAACTAGAAAAAAAGAAAAGAAAGTTAGTGAATCGTTTATGATTTCGAGGTTGCCGTTTTATTGAGTGAAAAGTTTTTAGGTTGTTGAACTAATAAAAAAGTTTCCTTAGTTTTCAAATGCGTACAAAATATATATGGACATCAAGTTAATAAGAGTTATAACTAAGACAAAGACCAACAGATAATCCTTGTTTAATTTACTGATTTATTGTGATTTAATTTCCAATAAATAAGTCAATTAACCTCTATTCTTCTTTCGGTCAAATATCAGTAGAAGGCAACTAACCTCTTTCGATCAAAGACCAGTATAAGACAATTAATTAACCTCTTACTTGACCCAAAAAGACCACAAGAATTTTTCGTATACTAGCTAGCCTTTATTATCTTTGACTCTTTCTTACTGTTCTTGAATGTGTTTGACTACATAAACATATGACTATATGGTAATTGGTTAAACTCTATCTTTTCTTTAATTTTATTTATTTTTAAATCAATAAATTTTATCAGTTCTGATGTATCTTTATTTTAAAAATTAAAACTTACATCAAAATTTTACTTATATTTATCAATTATGATTTAATTATATTTCCAAAACTATAGCAAACAAAACAAAGAAAACTTTTTTCTTATGTGTATTAGACAAAAAAATATGTCTTTATTATTTACATGACAGAATCTGTAAAATGAAAAAATCATTTATAATATCAAATAAATTAGATAATTCTAAATAAAAATATATTATTATTTAGATATTAATTTTAATATAATTTATAGATAATTTTTATTCACTTTTGAATAACCGTATACACTATTAATTTTATTAAATAATATACATTTATATATTACACTAATAAAATTTTGATATTTTATATTTTGTTTATTAATTACGTATTTTAATTTGATATAAAATAATTATTATATATATCATATATTTTATTTTAAAATATACATAAAAACTAACAGATACAATCAACTTAACTACAAAAAAAATCTCTACAAAAAAAATTGTAGATCAATAAATTTACATCTACAATAAAAGAATGTAGAATATGAAGTAGATAATGATGGTAATGTTGTTATGGTGGTGTATGAAGAAGGAGAAGAAGGAGAAGAAGAAGAAGATGGGGATGATGAACCGGAACATAAGGACATGACCAGTCAAATAAAGCCATAAGAGAAAACCAACAGTTAACGTTTGATGAGGTTAGAGAACTATTAGATCCTCAGTATTTTGCGACATGGAATTTGTATGACAATTAGTATCACATCATCCAAAAGTACCAAATCAAGGAACATAAAAGAAAGAAACAACAATCCATTAGAAGGCCTATCATCATTAGCTGTAATAGATCTTTGCTCAGTGTGGTCCTTAACAACCCTCTCCCTCTTGGACACAGACCCACCAATATAGCATATATAGTCACCAAACGTTTAATCAAATCAAAAACTTCTGGTGAATAAAAAGGGAAACTACATATATTATTCGTTTTTATTTAATACCTTATTAATTTTCATTTCAAAATTTTTGCAACATTTATAGCAAAAAAGACAGACAATATAAATTTATTATCTACTAGACAAAAGTTTTGATGATGTCACTAGTCATATCGGCAATATCATGAACGGCTTTGTTACGTTGGGTCAACAGTAAAGGACCATGTCCAGCGAACTGGTTCTGACAATCACCCGTCGCCCCCACAACGCTTTGCATGTTAGCTATCGCACCAGAGTACTTCTTAGCCTTTAGATTAGCCAAAGCCGCCGGCAAATACCTATCAACAGACGCGCCATAATCTTGATCAATGCAAGTTCCATACTTCTCAAAATCTTCACGACGCCCTCCAATGCCCCGGTAAACGGATATGAGATAAGTTAACGTCTCATTCGTTTTCTTTGTCGTCGCATCGATAGAGATGGATGCAAGCCCTAATGCATGAAAAGTAAAACATATAAGTATATTTGTTAGCTACATAATTTTGCAATCAGGGCCGTGCTTTATACAAAGCAGATCAAGCATTGGCTTCGGCCGGTTAGGATAAATATTATTTAGGGGGCACTTTTTTGTAAAGGTGTTGTTGGTTCAGTGGTTGATTAAATTATCACATTTTTGTATTATTTTTGTTTTTATCAGTTATTTGAAGTTAAATATTTTATACTAAAACAAATTAAGGAGCCAAAAAATTTATATGCTTCTAACTTAGAAAATGTCAGGCACAGCTCTGTTTGCAATATGCATAAAGGAATAGCAGATGATGAAAAAGTTTACGTAATTTATATGTCAAATATCATAACTATCTAGTTATATGTTTACAGAAATATATTATTATTAATCAAGTTGTTATGTTTATGATCTTACCTTGGAGATTTGAGGTTTTGCTTCTAGGATCAAGATTGAGGGTAGAGACGCATAGGGGTTCATAACGGTTTTTTTTGCAGAGTTGTTGTATAAGATTTGGTTGAGACAAGGCTATTTGGATTTGGATGAACAAGAAAACTGCGAATAATTTCATAAAGTTATTCATTTTGTTATACTGAGAGATACACAAAGAAAAGAAACTAAAGTTAGTGAATCGTTTATGTTTTCAAGATTGCCCTTTTATTGAGTGAAAAGTTCTCTAGGTTTTTAAACAAAATATTCGTTCCGTTTCAAAAAGATATATATTCTTGATTTTTCACATATATTAAAAAAACACATTAAAGTTTGATTGTAAGTACATTGTTTTCTGTAAATAACGAATTCCCATAACTTTTATTAAAAAAAAATCTAATAAACAATATTAACTTTTTGAAATTTACAATTTTCATTAAATAATATATTAAAAATAAAATATGCATTTTTTGAAACAATTTTTTTTCTAGAATATAGATCTTTCTGAAACGGAGGGAGTAAAAAGTTTTCTTATTTTTCAAAATGCATATAAAATAGATATGGACATAGTGTTAATAAGAGTTACTAAGACAAAGATCAACAGATCCTCATTGTTTAATTTACTGATTTGTGGTGATTTAATTTCAAATAAATTAGGCAATAACCTCCTTACTTCTTTCGGTCAAAGACCAAATAAGGCAATTAACCTCTCACTTGACCGAAAAAGACCACGACCATTTTCGTATACTAGCTAAGCCTTTATTGTCTTCAACAAATCAACAAACAATTAATGCTTAATAAATTATGGAAAATTTATTGCTTATCAAATTTAAAAACTACTCCCTCCGTTTCGAATTATTTGTCGTTTTAAGCTTAATTTTTTGTCACCGACTCACCAATTAAGTGTTGTTTTCACTTGTCAATACAAAACTTATTAATATAATTATTCAATTTATTTTTTATTAGTTGAAATATGGTTAGATGTATAGATAATTATATTTTTTTAAAATATATAAAGTTATGTGTTTTCTTAATATATGTACATAAAACTACAACACAATTAAAATAAAATTGAAAAAGTACAATAAGTAATAAATTATAGAAAATTTTATATAGATAACATTTTATATAAGGTTCTTTGTGATTACTTTATGTTTAATGAATTATAGAAAAAAGTATTACTTATCAAATTTTAAAAGTACAAAAAGTAATAAATTGTATATCTATCTTATTAAAACAAGATCACAATTTGGATCTAACATTTAGTCATATGTTATATTACATAAGATATCATTAAAAATTAATTAAAATACTAGAATTTATTAAAAGTAATCATGGAAAACAATATTATATTACTAGATCTATTTCCAAACAAAACCGTAATCAACCTTGTTTTCTAAACACTAGGTCCCACCTTTTTAATAACTTTGAATTAATTTTCTTTCAAATTAGTAATAAATCAAATAATTGATTAAAACATTCAAATTATTTATGAAAACTCGAAAATCAGTATACTATTTTTTGCAGGGTTAGATATTATAAAATATTTTTATTTAGTATAGAATCAATTAAATTAATAAATTATTTTATTTATATTTTCATTTAGTTTTGAAGCGCTGATCATAATCTAATTTATTCTTAAATTATTTTCGTTCCTATTGTATTTATGGTTACCAGTTGTAATTTTAATTTTTGTTTAAAACAAATTAAAACCTTACCACTAGATATAGTTAAAGTTTGATAATATGAATAGATCATATCCTAAATCAAAATTTCTGTTTGTCAACTTATTTTAACTAATTTTATCACGCCATTTGTTGCGGTGAAAATTGGTGTGTGTTCAGAAGTGGAGTACAAAAGATGTTATCATAAAACTCTGTTTTAAGTATTTCTCTAAGACCAAACTGATCTTTTTCCCCCAGCTTTATACTCGTGAACAAAAAATGGAAAAATATACTCCCTTTGTTTCATAATAATTGTCATTTTAGCATTTTGCACACAGATTAAGAAAACATTTAATTTAGCATATTTTCTATAAAAAAATATCATTACCCATACACCTAATCATATTTCAACCAATAGAAAATTAAACTGAAAAATAAAATCAATAAATTATGCATTGAAATCCTAAAACGACACTTATTTTGTAACGAAAATTTTTCTCTGAAACAACACTCTTTGCGAAACGGACGAAGTATGTTATTCGTTTTCATTGTATACATTATTCATTTTCCTTTCGAATTTACACAACATTGCTCGTAGAAAAACAACAACTAAATTTACCATCTAATTGACAAAAGTTTTGATGATGTGAGCAGTCATATCAGCGACATCATGAACACTTTTGTTACGTCCGGAAACGGACAATATCCGGCGAACTGGTCCTTGCAAATACCAGGCATAGACACAACTTCTTTCATGTGAGACATCGCCTGAAAATACATCTTAGCCTTTAGATCACCCAAAGCTGCCGGTAAAAACCTATCAATAGTGGAGCCGTACTCTTCAATGCAAGTTTGTTGGAGATACGATCCGGTATTGAAAATATTAAAGAAACTTAACTAATATATAAGGAATTTAGTTCATTGGATTTAACTAACAATTGATTTTAAGTTGGAAGTAAAAAAAAACTTAACGATTGATATCAGAACGGATCGACATCCTAACCAGACTCGGAAAGTGATCCAATCATCCTATGATTAATGACTAAAAAAACTCAATTTCTCTAAAATAATTAAAAAACATTATTTCAACAGATTAATTATTATACGCACTATTATCTTGAGTGAAAGTGTTGAAGATAAGATTCTTAGAAATATCATAATCAAGTAGTCATGTTTTACAGAAAATATCAATCAAATCCTCCTTTCACACTTATTTATTATCTCACCTTGGAGATTGGAGGTTTTGCTTCAAGGATCAAGATTGAGAGTAGAGACGCATATGGTTTGATAACGGTTTCTTTTGCAGAGTTGCTGTATAAGATTAGCCCCGGAGAAGACAGATTTGGTTGAGACAAGGCTATTTGGATTTGAATACAAAAGACAAAAAATAGCGAATAATATTCATTAAGTTATTTGCACTGGGTATTGGGTTAGTGAATCGTTTATGATTTTAAGGTTTGGCGTTATAGAGTCAAGAATCCTTTAGGCTGTTGACCAAATTAAAAACTTTCTATATTTTTCAAACTGCGTATAAAATAGATATGGACAATAAGTTAATAAGAGTTAATAAGACAAAGACCAACATATTATCGTTGTTTAATTGACTAAGTTTCAAATACAATTCACTAACCTTTTCGGTCAAAGACCCGTACAATGAAATATAATCTCTTCGTTGACAAAAAAGATATCATGACAAGCCTTTCCTGTCAACAAACTCCATATATTAAATTCCATGAACAGCTTTTATTGTCTTTATTTATATGGAGTACTTGATTATGTTTGACTTGATAAACATATGACTAACCGTCCCTTAAACAGACAAAAAACATATGACTAGATGTCCCTTAAGCCAAAAACATATGTGACATTAATTGACATAAATGTTCATTCATGTTGTTGCATGCACATATGACCAGAGGTCCATAGCAATCTCGAAAAATTGATCATTTAAAATGAGGGATTTTTTTCCGCATACTGAAAACTAAACAGATACTCCCTTCGTTTCAAAAAGTTCTATGTTTTAGAAAAAAGAAAATTGTTTCAAAAAGATATATTTTTTACATTTTCAATGCATCTATTAATTGTAAATTGTAAACTTCAAAAAATATAATTATATTTATTAAATTTTTATTGATAAAAGATTATAAGAATAGTTAATTACGAAAATTAATATATTGGTAACTAAAATTTTATATATTTTCTTAATAAGTGTGAAAATGTTAGAACATGAAACATTTTGAAACGGAAAGAGTAATTAATTGTAGGTTGAAACTTCATGATTAATGTACATTAAATTAATAGATTAAGTGTATTGAAGTCCCCCAAATTTAAAAACGTTTTGTAATCATAACTTGTCACGGCTAGAAACACATAAATATGGACACGCCTAGGAATATATAGATCCTGAGTATACATCTTCTTGTTTTAAACGTTTTCACAGAAGAAAATGATGAAGACGATGATGATGATGGTAATGATGGCTACGATGATGGGAGTTGCGATGGGAGATATTGTAGATAAGACATGCAAACAGACACCTGACTACACTCTTTGTCTCTCTCTCCTTCGCTCCGATCCACGTAGTGCCTCCGCCGACACCGTCGGCCTTGGTCTCATCCTCGTCGACAAGATCAAGGTCTCTCTCTCTTACATGAACTCATTTTTTATATCAGATAATATTATTCGAATATCAGATTATCAGGTGGTTGATTTTGTAACAATTTAGAGTGAAATGATTGTTACAAACACAATAAAAAGTAAACATTGAGGTTCATATAATGTAAAGATTTCATTTATTCTATGTATAGGAGCTAGGGACTGAAACGCTCGGGCAGATCAGTGTTGCGTACAAAACAAAACCAATGCTGAAACGTCAACTCGATGAATGTAATCTGAGATACAAGACGATCGTAGACGTTGACGTACACACAGCCATTATAGCTATCCAAGGAAACCCAAAGTTCGCCGAGGGTGCAATTGTCGACGCGAGCGTTGAAGCCTCCGTCTGCGAAGGAGGGTTTCCGAAAGGCCAATCTCCATTAACCGGGCTGACCCAGAAAATGAACAAGATCTGCGATGTAACCAGAGCCATCGTCCGAATTTTGCTATGAGATAATAATATTTCTTGTAACTGTTACCTTATTGAAATAAAAAGCTGATATATAACCATCGATTCATACCTATTTAAACCGGATGAGTAGAGTTAATTTTAAGTTATACTAAGCCGGTAGTGCCCTTCGTAAGAGATTGAACCGGTTATCAAACCCTGGTAAAAATAGGCACGAAGTTTCGAGAAACCAATCACGGGACTATACCAATATTCACGAGCCAGATAACGACTGACGAGAGAAACTGACGAGAGAAAGCCCCATAATATATATATTTTCTCTCTTATAAGTACCAAATATATATATTTTAAACAAATGTATTTTGAAATTATATGGTCGACGTCGGGATAGTGTAAATTATGTATAATGATGTTTTTGTCCCATGTGGACCGACTCACACATAGGAGCTATTTACCAATACCACACATAACATACCACATAGTATAGCCAAAAGGATAAAGTGTTGCAAACAAAAAGTAAAGAGAGACATATCCATGTTTACGTATTAGACAATTAGCTAATTGTATTTGAAACTTAATCACAGCAAATCAGTCAATTAAACACGAAGAGCTGCTTATATTAAAGTATATGATATTTCTATCAAAAATAGTCATTAATCACGAAGCTTCGTCACATGTGGAATTATAACTATGTATACCTAATAATCATTAGTAACATATACAAAAATTAAAGAGCAAATATATAAGTCTACAAACAGCTAGTTAATAGCACTCACAATAACACACAACTCTTAATCTATTTGCCATCAACTTTCTTCTCACTTTCTTCAAGTTTTAACTATTTCGGACAATGAAGAACTCTCCCGGCGTCACATCACCACCGACTCACTCCTTCTTCCTCCTCTTGCTCCTACCGTTTCTAGCTCAATCCTCCGATGATCTGATCGCCACCGTCTGCAAAGCGACACCATTCTTTGACCTCTGTGAAGCTTCTCTCCGCCCTCTCTCTCCCTCACCTTCCGATACCAAGTCTATAGCTTCCGCAATGGCCAACGTTGTGCTCGGAAACATGAATGATACCTTAGGATATATCCAATCACTGATCAGACATTCTCACGATCCGGCAGCGGAGCGAGCGCTGGCTCAGTGCGCCGAAGTGTACCGGCCGGTGATCCGGTTCAACATTCCTCAGGCCATCGAGGCAATGCGGCGAGGAGAGTTCGCATTCGCGACGTATGTGCTCGGAGACGCTGAGAAACAGACTGATTCTTGTCAGAAATGGATCAATAGTGCTGGCGCCGACGATGAAAGCTCGGTGCCTCTTACGGCTAGAAACAAGCTGGTTAAGAATCTTTGTGACGTGGCGATATATGTGATTAAGTCTCTAATGAATGGTCCTTAAGAATCTTTGTGTTTGTTGAAAATAATAATCATATATATTTGTAATCATTGACACGAGCTAATTTTCTATTACAAGATCGGAACAATCCTGCTTGAAAATTGATAATCTAGTAATTAACTACTTGAAAAAGGAAAGGAAAAAAAAGTATAATAGAAGTCCTCATCGACAAAATGATACATGCAGTTCTTGGATTGAAAGCAACAAATGTAATCCTATGTTTTTATTGATGGTTTAATGTGAATATAATTTTAAATCCAGTTAAAATTTTTGTTCCATTTTTTTTTACAACAAGCCATAAACAAAATAGAACAGAATTGTAAAAAAACTTAATATTATTTTTAATTCCATTGTATGTTTATATTTCCTCCATTTTTATTATTATTTGTGTTGTGTGAGTTGAGATATGACAAATTGACTCGTCCGACGAAAAAACTTAAGAGCATATGAAACCTTACTGGGCCTTATAATGGCCCCACGAAGCATCCGGAGACAGCAACGAAACAGGCATCATGGACATTTGAAATACACACACGTGGAATCACATGTTCAATTAGTTTTGCACAGCATTAACTGTGGTCGTTAAGCTCAGTGGGAGTGTTTTTTAGATACAGCCACATGGATTTCTGTTTCCAAATATACAATGCTATATAAATAATTGATTTAAATTTCAACTGCAAGCACCATTAGCATGTGATTTCAAATATTAAAAAGTATACCAATAATGATGATTACGTATATCTTTTTACGTTTTGGTTTCGTCAAAATCTGAATACTTCTTTGCATTTCGTCAAAAGCACAACAATCATCTACTGATATACTCCCAAATGTATTATAATAATACATATAAAAGATATATAACACTGATTTTATTTTATTTTTGTAACTTCTCTCATATAATTTATAGGAAAAAACATTACAAAACCAATCTTACCCACATCGGATCGTTTATTGTTTAATAGCCGCAGCCAATTTTACCCCCAAAATTTATCTGTCCGAGTACATGGTCCACCGACAATCTAAACCGACAAATGGTTTGATGAACCAGTGATGAAATTGTCCAATTCCAGCTCTTTGGTTTACGCTTCATTGTGAAACTCTATTCATCTTCTTTTTAAACCGGAAACCGGTTTTAGTAAACTGCGAGTACATAAATAACAGGATTAGAAGTTATTCTTTTTTTCTTGGTCAACGGATTAGAAGTTATTCAGACAGTGAAAAAGACAACTGCTCTTCTTAACCAGTTAGAGACAACTTACTTCGGCAATCTCTGTGCTAAACCCGGACCGGTATAACCACCATCCGGTTCACTCGCAGACGGATTTCCCGCATATTGAACCGAAACGAAACCACCATTAGCTTTTCCGGTGTCTACTAAGGGAGATCTCCCGGAGCTAGCGGCTGCTCTCGGTGACAATCCTGAAATTTTCAAAAAAAAAATCAAGATTAATCAAAATGAACAATGGCAAAACGCAAACGCAATCGCAAATTAATAAAATCACACCTTGCAAAACGAGGACGAAGAAGAATATAACGGTGAGAAGCGTAGCCAATACATTGCCGAGAGAAGAAGCCGCAGAAGCAGCTTTAGCCGCTCTCGATTTCTTCAAAGCTCTCATACGTTCGACCCTCGCGCGTTTCAGTATCGCCAATTCAGCGATCTCCCTTATCAGTTTCCGATCCGCTGCGTCTAGAGAAGGTCCACGCGGCGGCCGAGGAGGCTTCGACGCCGATTTCTTGCGATTCTCCTTCCCATCGCTCCTTCCCCATCCCGGTTTACTCATGGCAGACTGAACCGGAGTCGCATCGTTTTCTAACGATGCCGGTTCTTCTCCGGTTATTGCCGGTTTGTTATCTGTAGAGTTCGGTATCAGTGGCTTCTCCGGAGATTGTGTATAAACATTGACGCAATCGACGATTCCTTTCTCAAGATCAACATCAAAATCGAGACTCATTCCCATTTAGACAAGAATCGAAGTTCTCTTAGGTCTTGAATCTTTAAATCACCGGTAGAGACGAAAGTACACACATACGCAAACTATCTGTCTCTGTGTGTGAGTTTCTTTTCTTTTATTGACGCTGGTGACGCGTTTAATAGCGTAAAATAATTGAATTACAGCTAACGAGTCTGTCTCCAGAAATAACTAAAAATCTGCAAAAATATAATAATCACAAACTTTAATTTTTTCTATCAATCAATAAAGAAAATACTTTAGTGCACAATATGTATAATTATCGAATCGAAAATCACGTGGTATTATATATAGATGAAAATAAAAATAGAGAGATTGAATTGAAGTTTAGTTGATGTTTTTATTCAAGATACTGTCAAAAGTAGGTGATTAATCTAGGACATGAAGCAAGGAACAGCTGTGTTATATTGCCTTTTTCGGTGCCGTGACTTAGGGGGAAAACAATATAAATTTAATTAAAATGAATTAATTCTTTTTTCAACTAATCGAATACGAAAAATTTGAACGAAAATGTTGTGAATAAAATTAGAAAAGTATTTGAAACTTGTTGTTGTACCTTGAAACGAAAGAGAAGGAGACACAGATCCGATACTGAAGAGATGATGAGCAGAGAGACCGAGGAGAAAATGGCGGATTAATTGTCCGAGTTCAGACCGATTCAAACAAAAAAAAAAACTAAATCAGGACAAAGAAAAAGAAAGACTTTATACACACATTCGTCGAAATATAGATGGTTTTATTCTGAGATATTGACAACGAAATAAATTTATAATTCGATGAGAAAAGACAGCACAGTTGAATTCGAAACAGATATAGAAGTGTGTTGTGTTCGGACATGTGTTGCTGTCCTAAATATAAACTGAGATTACGCATGTGAGCTTTTCTCCAGCAGGGAAGCTTCACGTCACCGACGCAGAGAGAAACGGGCCAAATATTCTTTTATTCTATTTAGATCCTCTTTTTCAGTTTCTCATGCTTTAGCACCCGAAGATATTAATGTGGATTTACTATTGATTTTAGAAGGTCACAAACAAATAAACTTAATTTTGAACAAAAAATTATTTCTTTCATTTCAGGGGTGTATAATATCTGTATATATAAAGTCTTTAAAATTTGGAAACCAAAACCAAAATTTAAACATTTAAACTTAATTGTGAACATAATTTTGTTTCTATTATTTCAAAATGAATTTGTGATTTATTGTAATTGTTCCCCTCATTTTCTCTTTCAATTCTTAATATATTTATTTTTTAATTTCTTATTTATTGCAAATAACATCTTTTATTTGATAGAATTTAAAATAAAATCTATCTTTATTGAAACACACTATTTATTGTATTAATAAAATTACATAATAATATACAATACAATAGTAGAGTTTTATTTAACAATGGTATTAATATATTTTTCCTACACGTAATTAATCAAAACATGTTCTATATTGTGTTAAGTTTGTATGTGTTTTTAATTTTGTATTAGTTATGTATTTGTATGTTAGTTTTTATTATGTATTATATATATCATTATTAAATTATAAGTTATAAAATTTTAATCAATATATATATGTTAGATAAAAAATTAAAAAGTAATATTTTATGTAAATATTATGTTTATGTATAAGACAAAGTTTTTCAAAAGTTATGGATTATTATACAAATAAAAAAGTTCAACATCAAAATGAGTTTGTGAATGTGTTCTCCCAAATATGAAGTAATATTATTCACATTCTCATTTTTTCTCTCAAAATAATGTATTAATGAAAAAAAAAATTCTTATTTTTTATGTACCATTGGAAATGTTCTAATTTTTTAAAAAATTTGGAAATCAAAACGATTTTTTTTTATTTTTGTCTATAACTGATCCTTCTTATTATAAAAAAAGAATTGTTCGTAGTTTTTTTTCTTTTAATATATTAAAAGTAAAAATTACAAAAGTTTGTAATTTTTTGTATAAAATGACAAGAAAAATCAAGACTAGGTCAGAATCAGGTAGACAAAGACAACTATAGCGACATATATTAAAGGGATTTGGACCCAATTTGATCAGTATAAATCCATCGGACCCAGTTTACAAATATCTAAAAATACCTACCTCAACGAGAAAACGATCTCGCAACGCTGTGAAATATAGTGACTAGGTCCCTTAACTAACAAATACTTTTCTTAAGCAAAAAAAAAAAAAAAAACTAATAAATACTTTTCCATTTTAACTCATATATAAGTATCTGATTAAGTGATTATGATGAACTTAAACCTCGCGCTTAAAGAGAAAGCTGATCAAACGTCAACGTCTTTTTTGTCGCAACGCGTCAAATTCGAAAAACCTCGTTTTGTTACACTTTTTAGCATTCTTTCTCATTTAAAATTCAGTCTAATCAAATCCCTCTACATATCTTTTCTTGGTCAACATTTTCACATTATATGACATATGTTTGGTTTTTTTGCTAAAATATTATATGACATATGTTGTACAAGGGTCATAATATCAGCTTCTGAAAATCTACGTGATGCTTTTATTTTCTTACTGTTCCATTCCAAATATGAATATAGTAATGTTACAAAATCACAGTTAGGGAGGATCAGTAACGAATAAGTGAATGAATATAGGAATCTTCAATTTCGACTTTCATTCCAACGAAATCAATAATTTTAGGGAAATAATAAGGCATGGAGTGTCTGATTGGTAGGAGCTATTCACATCCCACTTAAAGACTACATTAAATACAAACGGTCCGTTCTCGAATAATACCGTGCCCGTGGCCCCATGATCCATGAAACTGACTTGTTGCACTGTTACATATACACGTACATATACGCATACAAATACCTTACCACGTTTAATTATCATTTCTATATATAGGTAAAATATGTATACTTATCTTTTTTTCTATTCAATGGATCACTATGGTTGCACATCAAATATCATGAACCTTTTTAACAAAATATGTGCAGATCGACCGTAATAATTTTTGAGTTTTCCAAATAAATCTCAAATCTGTATAAATTTCCATAACGAGAAGTTATTAAAGAATTTTAAAATTATGGGAAAACTAAGGAAATAAACACGTGGGGAGTTTTTTTGGTGACGAAGACCAGATCAGTCAATTTCTGTCTGCCCTGCGGCCCCTGCCGCACCGTCAAATCCTTAAAAGTTTAAGGACTGTAAGTGGCCTAAGCTTTTAACGTATTGGGCCGAAAAGCCCGTTTTATACGTTATTGCTGCAATTCAAGTCCAGTTTCTTCCTTTTGTTTGATAAAGGGTTTGTGTGCATATTATTCTTTGCGGGAACCAGACTAACTTTTTTTATGTAGCTCAAAATGTATGGATGTCTCCACTCTCGAAAGTATCTAATAATAGGATGAATAGTAGAAAATAATTCTTAAAGTATTTTATAGGATGAATAGTAGAAAATGATGTATATACCTCCGTTTCCTCCTCCAGACCCATACCCTGAGCCGTAGGCTCGTAGCCACTCCAAGAACGGCTGAACCTGATCCTTCTACTCCTCCTCCACCACCACCGCCACCGCCACCTCCTCCACCACCGTTTACTCCACCGGAGCCTGAACCATATCCTGAACCTGAAGAGGAGCCACTACCAAGAGCTTTTGGTGATCTAGCTGCTAGACTGACGTCAAAAGCTACTAAAACCAAGAAAGCATCTCCTAACAACTTGAGCCTTTCCATTTTCATTACTTCCTATAACCAAAGTAACCAGTCACTGACAAAAAGATACTTCTTTCTGGTTAGTCACTGATAAAAAAATACTTATTTGTGAATGTCTAAGAATAAATGAAACTAGCTAGAGAAGCCGTTTATGATCAGTTGATGGTATATGGTGAGAAGTTTCTTATGTACATATGCTTAACAGACACGTGTAGAAGTTTCCGAGTAGCAAGATACATCAAGTTATCAACCAACATTTCCATGAATAGAGATGCCAAATATTAATTCATATTTGGAAATGTTCTCATTAACAACGAAATACATGTTTAGTGCGTATGTGTGTGTGCTTTGGTATGGTACGTGGCTTCTAGCTTTTTCATCTAAGAGCATCTATAACGGTGGATTCCATTGTAGAATCCTTAAAAAAAAAATTGATTTTTTTTGACATTTTTTTAGATTAAAAATAAAAATCAATCAATCGTATGTCACCACGTGTCGTAAACAGTGTAAGAACCGATCCTTATTTAGAGATTTTAAAGATCGAATCCTTAGGTTTTAGTGGGATCTACTGATTATTTAATTATCTTTTTGCTAAGGACTCTTCTCAAAGACTTCCCATTGCGGGTGCTCTAAGGTCGAGAGAGATTCTGAATTTGTATTGGGTCCTCGAACTTCTTAATAAAATCCAAAATTTCGCCTTTCGTTATAAATTGAAACGCGTGAAGTAGGGCCGAACTTGATTCTATAATTGGGTACGTTGGTTATTGTTATAAAAACCCAATAGGCCTGTTTATGAAATTGAGGCCTAATTAAGATATTTGTTTTCCAGTTAGTTTTCATAGGTCCTTTATTATGTTACATGGTATTCTTCCTGTACTTATGCCAAAGAAGCGTACACTGCTATATATTATGTTCATATACATAGACATATGTTTTTTTACAACTTACCTGCAATGATATAAGAGAGTACACAATAAACCTACAATGATATAAAAGACACAATAATATTATCATCTACTATAAACATGACCACTCTTGAAATTTTAGGGGTCATAAACAATATAGTAAAGATTTTAGTAATTTTGTAATGATTTGAAACCTATTTTCATATACAGTATTAACTAAAACTTTTTTTTTTTGGAAATCCAAGGTCAATGTTTCACTTAATTATGTCCAAAACCGGTTCTGATTATAAAATGTAGATTGGTATATATAGAGCTACATAAGCCGTGATTTTCAACATTAGTTAAGAGGCTCCGGATATCGAAATTACTTTTCTCCAATAACCAGAACAATGAAAGCAAGTGTAACATCCCGCTCCCCCGGCGTCCGACCGGAGTTAACAAGCGAGAGTCATGGACACGCGTCTACTCAATTTAGACACCCAACGTGTCCACATACTGGTCCCAAGAGTCGACGGACGCAATGTTCCTTTGAAAAACCAACCCATATCCATATCCGTACACTTCTACTTACAGTCCTGCGCACAGGGAAATGGAAAGGGAGGGAGTGAGTATGNTTTTTTTTTTTTTTTTTTTTTTTTTTTTTTTTTTTTTTTTTTTTTTTTTTTTTTTTTTTTTTTTTTTTTTTTTTTTTTTTTTTTTTTTTTTTTTTTTTTTTTTTTTTTTTTTTTTTTTTTTTTTTTTTTTTTTTTTTTTTTTCCTGTTCTCGTTCTCTTGAACAATGCCTTTTGAATCTCGACATTTTATAGATTTTTGCACGATAATGGTTTTTCTTTTAGTACTAACGCTAAACACTGAAACATTTTTATTTATGTATTATACACTAGAAAGTTTTTTACTGCTATGTTTATGTTAATCATCAAATTAGTATTGTGATAGTCCATTTCTATGTTTTTCTTTCACTATTTTGAAAGTATTTTGGTTATCGTTGCAAGTTCATATATTATAGTCCACTATTTTAAGACTATTTTGGTAGTCCACTAGTAGTTATATTTTTTTTCTTCTCTCAAAACTTACACAAAACCAAAACTCAGTAAGAATATCATTCACTTGATATCTAAGTTTTCGTAAGATTATTAATTTATTTTGGAATACGAAGTCAATATATCTTTGAACATGGATGCTATTTTGGAACAAGAAACCTGCAACGATAGACATGTTTCTGAAGCTAAGTAGACCAAACCGAGATAAGGTGTGGTTAAGTGCAATGTGTCTTTATCATGTGCGAATGCGTCAGTACTAAGTGGAGGAGCATAGATATAATTACAAGATATCTATGGTAAGTTGGCAACCCATTTGTTCCTAGTTGGGATGCCATTGGCGTTACAAATCACAGGCTTGTTGCGGAATTAAGATATATATGGATTTTATTGGCATTGGAGGGTTTGCGAGGCTCCCATTATCGAAGGGTTGAGGTAGTGTCCGAATGTGCTTTGGCGATGACAAAAGTTCTATAGCCTAGATATGAAAATTTACCCTACAAAATTGGTTTCGAGGTCTCATGTGACCTTCACTCGGTATGAACTTTGGCGAATACTATTGGCCAAGCGATATGAATTTTATTGAATTACATCTCGTTACCTTTTGTGTGTTTACACTACATGCATTGTGATTTGTGAATATAGCAATACATACGTGTTGAGTTCTCGAAGTTATCACATCATCGTGCATGGGTCCGAAACTTTGGTATAACCCGACTAGTCTTATAATATTCATGTCTGTTCAAAAAGGGGAAAACGGATATTCCTTCAAAAAGCAAATTACGTATAGATATTATTGGATGAATTGTATTATATATATTTCTAAAAAATATTGTCCTAAGACACAGTTGAAATTAGACGTTGGGATTCGGTTGACAGTGGAGCCTTTATTCAACTTTAAAAACATGAAAGCAAAGTAAGTAGGAAGGGCGAGATCTATGATACTTGTTCTATAAATAGAGCTGCATGCAAGAGAAAGACCTCACTTCATCACACACAATAGCAATTACAACACAAAGAAAAAAAAGAAAGTTTACTGATCTCTGCTCTATAGTTTGTTTGATATACATTTGTCTTTTGTAATTCTAAAAACATGGCAATGCTCAGGAACAAAAACATAACTTTCTCATTGATCTTAATGTGTCTCATTGTGGTGTCTCCAATAGCTAACGCTCAGCTTGGTGGGCTTGGTGGTATTGGTGGTCTTGGTGGGCTTCTTGGCGGGCTTACCAGTATCTTTAATATCCAAGGCCTTCTTATGTGCTCTATCACTGGCACCGTGTCTACCAATAACGCGACTTCCGTTCCTCCTTTCCCTAGTAAAATTTCAATTTCTCGTACTTTTTCTTTTGATCAACCATGCAAAACCGGATTTGTTGTAGACTATGTAACGGTTCTATACACAATATTTGCTAATGCTGCAAAATAAACAGATGCGGGAATAGTGCTCCAGTGCGCTGGGCAAAATGTTTCAAGTACGACTACGAACGCTAATGGAGTATTCTCGATTCCTACTCTTGGAGCTCTCTTTTCCCCTTCAACACTGCTCAACTCCGGTTGTAGGATCATCGTCACGACCCCTCTCACCGCCTGTAACGTCAGCCTCCCTGCTGCCGGACTCCTCATGGCACCTTTATCTCTTGTCGGAACCGCTGCCGGCGACGGCCTCAACATCTTCAGCCTCGTCCCAGGTCTCTTTAGCCTCGTCCGTTAAGTATGCTTTATGTTTCATCACGCTACTGTGTGTTCCCTTCTGTTTTGTGTCATGACCAATTACGTTTTCTTGCCTATGCATGAATTAATAAGGTCTACATCTTAATAATTAAGCCGTTTGTCTTTATCTTCAAAGTATTAATGTTGTCGTAACTTCTTTTTATCCACGTCTTATTTTGCATGCTGTAACGAAATGTAATCAAACCTAAAAAAAACAATTTCGCTTTATTGATGTATAGGGAGAGAACTTGACCCGTATTGGAACCCTAAGAGCATGATTATCCCTAAATTGGGTTAAGGGTTTCTTAATTTTTTTTCTTTTAAAAAAAAAAGGAATCAATCGCGGGTCGCCACGTATTAGTGGGGTCCACAAACAGTACAAAAATTCTTTTGTAATCGATTCTTATCTCACGTTTTTTGTTACCGGTTTCATGCTTTTTAGTGGGGCCCTTGCACTAAGAAACTCATAAAACTGATGCGATAAACATGGTCTAAGAGAACTAAGAGAACTTGTGTTGCATGAGAAAACCACACTCCTCCTGCCCAATGGCATACAGGTTTCTCTGTACGAATAAGATTCTATGTCTTTGCCGTATTAAAACGATGTTTAAAACTTGTTCTGCATTTCCACATGTTGATATCTAGCCTGTTCTGATCAGCACTTGCTCTGCATTTTTCTATTACCTGTTCGAATTGGTTTAGTATATCAACTCCATGTCTTCTCCTTCAGTGAATTCTTTACACCTCAGCTACCATTTCACTATTCCCAATCCCCAAATCAATGTGTCCCCTTCTGCCCAGTAAATCATGTAGGCGACCAAGATCATTCCAGACATTGTACCAAAATGATAGGCCTTGTCCATCTTTTACTTTCATTCTGTGAAAAGTCTTAGCTACATCTCTGAGTTTTCGGATTTTTCTCCACATCCATGAACCTCTATTTGCACCTTCTTTCACTTCCCATGATGATTTCTCAAGGATCCTCTCCATATGAGCTTTAGTCCACATACCATATGTTTCCTTTAAAAGGCCTCAACCGAAGGCATAGCAAAGAGAACCTTTATGATTTCCTCTCTGGTTACCTTCCCCCCTCCCCTCCCCTCCCCCCAAGCTTATTTGCTGAGTATCATTGCATTAGAAATCCAGATAGATTTTCAATCTCTTCCACAGACAAACCATCCTTCAAACCCATCTAAGTTAGGTGCTAAAAAGCTAGAGAGTATCATTCAGCTTCATATTTTTTTCCTCTTGCGTCACCACTACTTCACCATTGTAGCATTTGATCTCATGGATATTGTTTCTAGCTTCTCTGGCTATAACTCCATTGTGAAATGCTTTGTTATTTTGATCTCATGGATAATATAAATATTTATTATAAAAAATGTTAAGAACCTCAACATGTGTTTTAACCAATGGGTTTGCTATGACTCGTAGCCGACTTCTTTCCGTTCTATCTATAAATTTTAATAATCAAATTGATGCAGAGGAAAAAAATGCTTTTAGAACATTTTCGATGGGATTCTATACATTGAAGTTTTAAATACATATATATATTATATATATATATATATATACATACATATATATTTAGAACTCCTGTGGATAGAACTCTATTGGAGGTATTGTCACATACTATTTTTTTTTGTAACACTGTCACATACTATTAATTTTTTCGTTTCATATATATTATCAAAGTCTTAGGCTCTGATTAGTAAACATCGCTTAGTCCGGAAATAATAGTTAAACTGCAGAAAAAACTAATTAAATCGCGATTTTTTAAAAAAATTACGGAATGGTGGAATACATATTAAATTGATTAAACTATTTTATATGATATTTAACTATTTTGTTATAAAATATAATAAAAAAACAAATAGCAATAATTAAACTAATTATTACAAAATGTGAAAATAACTAAAATTTATTAAAAACATTTTAGTTTTTATTATAAATATCTAGCTTATCTTTCAATACGTTTTAACAATAGATTGAGATTTTATAATATACAAATTATAATAGAATTTTATTTACAAGATAACTATTTATTATTAAAAAAATATTGTTATGTATTTTAAATTTTAAGATAGTAATAGTATATAATTTAATAATATGAAAGTGTTGGTTTGGTAAATTTTTCTACCATAATCTATTAAAACTCACATTTCCACTTAATAAAATTTTTCTTTATATTTTTGTCAGCAAAAACGTAAACATGTTTTTTTCGTTTTTTTCATTCCGCAATATTTTGTTAATTAGCAAAATACTCGTGATTCACACTTACATTTTGCATGGTCATCTCTTTTGTAGTTTCTTCCATCTCAATTTAATCTATGATAACTAAAAGTATATACAGTGTATCTAAACCGACAAATTAAGTGATTGGAATAGTTGACAAATAAAGGTGATTGGAATAAGACCAATAAGTAGTCTTTATTAACAATCAAAGTAAAGAGGCTAACCAAAAGCAGCTTAAAGCTAAGAGTCTACGATGGTTTAATCCATGTGCCCTCCTCTTTCTTGCTATTTTCTTTATTTTTGGTGGACATCAATTTTATTTTGACGAACAGATGGCTATCCATAGTTCCATACCCTCGTATTACTACTAGTTTTATGACCATCAATTTAAGATTTCAATCCAAACTTAGTTATTATTTGCACGCTTATCTCGAGCTATGCAATAGTTGAGGCTAATACAGACAGATTCCAACTATTCTTTACAATAATGATATATATATATATATATATATATATATATATATATATATATATATTCAATTTAGTTGAATATTTATAAATATATATGTATGATTATTACTCTTTATGTGTAAATAAAATGTAATAGTTGTAGAATAAAGTACTTAAAATTATATGTCTTGTTAAAACTTTGTAAAGTACTCCAATGATTTTTTTCTGTTGTCAGACTATACTGCTAAAATGATCGTTCTACTACCTCTCTTCTGGAGTAGATCTAGTCAAAGATTTTCATTCTCTATCCAACTGAATGCATCATATGTGCAACAACAATATAAGATGTTGGTAGGGTTTAAGGGTTTTGTATACAAGTATTGAAAGTTGAAAATAATGCAAAAACCACTTAAACATGTGTCAGAAAACATTATGTTTCCTAAATTTGCTTATTTATTTATTTTTGCTATCAACTATTCATCCAAAACACTAACAGTTTCACCAAATTCAGTGCCTTTTGGCCGACCAAAAACAAAGAAGAAGATTAAGCTGGTCAGAAAATATATACACTGTGGTCGATTATATACTTCTCTTTTGCAGAACGGAACATGTGAGTCATCATCATGTTCATGTCTTTATGTCTTGTCTTTCTCAACCATATGATCGATAGAATGTGTTAACTTCTCTATATTTTTTTAAACTTTTTTTGCATATCTGAAATCTAACCACATAACATTTACAAAAGAAGAAACAATCATATGAGTGTCATAACAGATCAGAACAAAGTGAATTCAATTCAAATCACCAACCTCTAACCTCAGACTTAACAAAACAAAGCTTAACTATATCTTTCATTGTTGCATTCTGCCTCCATTCATTAACTATATCATATTATCATTAACTCACCAAACACTTAAACATGAACTCGATTTTGTCATTACGTGAAGCAATCTTGATTAAGACCACACGATTATCAAGAAACTGAAATCTATTACAGAGCTCAATCACCTTTTTCTCTTTGTGTCTAGCATTGATTCTTGTTAACAGAGAGATTAAAGATAAAAGGATATACAAGACGACATGAACTTGAATAGAACTACTCAAACAGAAAACAATACACTGAAGAATAACGAGAAACAGTTAAAATAAAATAAAATAAAATTTGATAAAAGAAACAAAGAAAAAGACAGTTTGGCCAACTAACTAAGCACATGTGTTTGTCCCCCTTCATGACCTGTCGGAGAGCTGACGGCGGAGAGAATAGCAGTCATGCTACGAATCTGCATCTCCATTGCAGCTATATAATCCGTCGTCTCTTCCAAAACCACCGGCAACGTCTGTTTACGGCAACCCGGAACTAACCGGCTCAACGCTTTCACCTTCCTCTGCACAGATGCCATACCTTTAGCTTTAATCCTCATAACCGTCGCTATCCGTTTCTTTGACCGGAGACTCCCGGTTGTGATTGCCGGAGACGTAACCGGATTAGAGAGTCTCTGCCGTTTTTGTTTCCTGAATTTGAGCTGTATGGCTTTGGATAGTATCGCTCGGCTCCACAGTGTTTTGCCTCTCGCCGTAACCGCCAAGGCTCTGTCGGCGACTTCGCGCACGGCTCTACCGTTGTGAGGAGGCGAGGAGGATGGTTGAGTGATTATTCGAAGCTCCCTTAGAGCATGTACTAGCTTCGTCGTGTAGATCTTTTGCTGCTTCTCCGATCTCCATTTCGTCGATGGAGAGGGAGACGAAGGTACTGACGGCGGCGATTTTGTTTTGCGTTTCCGGCGAGAGTGATCGGAGGTAGAACTCGCCGTCGGCTGGAGCACGTGGTTCGACGTGGAGTCCATTAATCAATCGCCGGTTAAATCTTAGTGACTATCGGTTCGGTTTGATTTAGAATCTTTGAATCTGTATAGACGAATGAGTAAACCGGAAAGAGATTAGAGAACGATAACCGAGAGGTGGTGATTAGATATTATTTTTACCGGTGATTGGAGAACGGAACGGAACGGAGAAGGAGGTGGGAGAGATGAGGTGTCAGGAAGGGTGTCGAGAGAGGAACACGAATCACTTTTTTAAACAAAGGAAAGCAATGAATCGCATTTTTATACATGATATATTAAATTATTTTGTTGAATAAATTTTCTTATTCTAACTCTTTTCTTAATTACAATTATCTCCTCGTATCTCAATCAGTAACTAGAGATTTAAAAGTGTTACAAAATTATTGGTTCCTAATCAACTCATTATATCTCAAACCTAGACAATGGTTGAACGTGAGCCTCTCAAACCTAAACCATGTTTAAAAGGTGATTTTAGTTTTAGGCGTCTTTTCGTGTTTTTTTTTTCTCTTTGACATCGCGTCTTGAGGTTTATCTACCAACACAGCTTTCTCTTTTCGTGTTTTTTTTTTGTCATCTAGTCATATAATTTAATCAAGTTTTTATCAGAGAAGATGTATTGCTGAAAATACTATATGCCATATTTCACTAGATCTGGTGTATGAGGAAGGTTACCAACACTGAGGCTATTTCAGTAGAGATCAGATATTTCGAAAGAGAAGTACGTTTCAAGCACCCTGAGTTAAGTTATTGGAGTAGGCTCTGCATGTCACAGATGAACGTACGTATTGTCCTGTGGGTAGCTCTCAGGTGAAAACAACATCGCTTTGCGAACTGCAACTTTTTTTGGTGGAGGTTTCTTCATACTTTCTATGGCCCAATGCAGACAGACTAAGGAGGCCAGCTGGTACTTCAGAATCCAGTTTGGAGTAAGCACGTCTTACTGTGAAATAAGACCTCCCACAAATAAAAGGTTATGGGCTTTTTAAAGGCAGGCCTTTAATTAACTAAAAGGCCCATTAGTGTGACCCATTTTATCTGAAGTTTACGCCCTAGAAAACCCTAATTCCTAAAATCCCCCCATGTATATATACTAAACACTGCCGGCGAGAGATGTAATCATTCATTCGATCTCTCTTGTTTAATTTTCTAGTTTTTATCATCTTAAAAATGGTTTTTGGCTACGTGATTGGATTCGCCTTTCTTATTGATTTTCTTGTAGAATTTTATATATCTAACGGAAGAATCGAGAGGCGATAAAGTTAAGCAGGGGCGTTGAGTCGCTTCGCCTATGTAAAAAAACAGGCATAGCGAATAAGCTCGTGCTATAGTTCTAAATCGTTTTCAACCTTTTATCTTCATTCAACTTTTGAAAGGATCCTATGATGGCATGAAAATCTTTGAGACCTGATTTATTTTATTGATGAAAAGCTGTAAGCATTTTTACTCTGAGGATCCTAATTTATTTGAATTGTAATATGATTTTGAAGAAAGAAAAAGATGATGAATATGCACTGGGCTCTGAGTTGTTGATTTGACAGTCAACTTCCTTTTGATGGATAATGCAGCCTAGAAAGCTTAATCTGATTTTTTTTAATCTTTGTTTTTGAAAAGTTTCTTATTCAGTTGAGATGTATCTTTGTCCGAAATCTTTATTTGTGTGCTTGTTTATCCGCAGAACTTTTGTGTTACGACTTTGTGTCACGCATTGTAACTCTCTCAAGCCGTATCCGTAAACTTTCAGTTCAGATTTCAGACAAGACTTGCTTTGCTGACCTGTATAAAACGCGACGAAACAAATTATTCGAAAGAAAAAAGTGTTAGTTATTGGCAAAACAATAAATGAGTAGAACACCATCTCGAAATTATGTCTAATTTACAGATTGTTATGAAGATGCAAACTATTCAACAAAGTAAATATCGTGTCATATTGGAAAAGTAAGCCTGAAATTTAAATTATTTAGAAGACCCAATGTATCGCATTTAATCAGACAAAGCATTTCATGAATGATTCGATTGTAAAACATTATAAAAGGTAATGTAACAATGAGCTTGCTTTCGTTTTTAGGAAGTAACATCCCTCATAATTCTCATTTAGTAATTAATTGTACAGCTTTCCCCATAAAGAACGTTACGTTGACATGCCCATGCCACATATAAAAACGAATGTAATAATCAAAGAAACACTTGTGCTGAAGAGTATTTTCATCTCTCTATGACGAAATAAGAAGTTACATATGGTACGGTTATAAAAATAGTAATATCAATTTTACAGTCAGATGAGATAAACATATAAGAAAAACGACACGCAGTTTTTTGAGGAACGGAACAGACTGAAAACAAGAAAAGTAGTACTAGTAGACATCAGAAGAGAACTATGCAGACTTGAAAAGAAACAAAGAGTCAAACATACCCCGCTTAATACAACATTAACTCATTACGTAATCATTCTTTTTTTTTTTTCTGATTGTTGCCCAGTGTTTTTTATTACCTTCTAGGCAGAGAAGTGTCATATAACCAACCAAGGTAAGATGATGAAAATAAAACATTTGTAAATTATATGTTTTTTCAGTGTTCAAGAGCACTCCGGACCGAGAGTGCTGAGTCTTGGCTTGTTGTTGTGTTCGTGTGGCCTCTGGAGATGAGGTCATGGTTCAAGAACACTACTATAACCGTGATGTCATCATGAAAATGGCGTCTCACTTTCTTGTCAATCTTCCTTAGATCTGAATATCTCATCTCTCTTTTCCTCGCTGCCTCTTGAAGAGCCGCTTTTATCAGTCTCTTTGCGCTTCCCTGAAGAGATAACACAACAACACATCCAGAGACTTGTAAGTATATTGGGAGACTTAACCACTATCTGAAACCTATCCAGACCAGAAACTCAAACCCGGATGCAATCAAGAAACCTTCCTAAACTACCAACCACTGCAAGTCAACAGTTTGTTTGAGATACAAGTCGCATTAGAAACTTACAGCGCGAGGGTGGCTATGAACAATCTCAACAGCTTTTTCGTTACTCAAATGTTCCCAAAGACCATCAGATGCAAAGATGAGGAACGAGTCATTAGGATGCAGCGGGTGAGAGAGTATGGTTGGGGTTGCAGACATCAACGGTCTCTTCATTGGCTCTGCAAGCCTGAACTTCTGAGCAATCGGTTCCCTGTTAAACTCTGGCCGTTTCATGTACATGTCTCCTATAGATCTCGAAACCTATATAACCAAAACTGAAACCATTGTTAACAGGGAAAGTACTAGCAAATATATGTTCATTGCCTAAGAGCTATATGGAAAACCTTTATAACCATTGGTAACTCAGACATCACAAAGAAGCACTAAATCCTACTCTTCTAAGACAGTACTAAACTACAGGTGCTAATGAGGTTTTTGCTTAACTCATTGCAATGAAAGTCATCAGAACATGTATCCCTAGTTATGTCTAAGCTAACAGTACAACTTAAGTGCTGACCTGGATGATGCCCTTAACTCTCCAAACCCCATGCCTAAACACTACGATCTGCGGGTCATCAGGATGCAAGTCCTTAAGTTCCCAACGGATATCCTCATTGTTAGCATTGTGTTCACTCGAAAGCTGAATAGCAGAGAGCCCACCACAGTTACTTTTCTTCCCAAGAACAACACGTGAATCTCCAAGGCTCGCCACAAAGAGAGTACTCTGATATATCACTCCAACTAAACAGCAAGTCCCAACGGTAGCCAAATTCGGCATCGTACTCCACAGTTCCGAGACAAGAGAAGCGAAACCTTCTTCCGTCGCATGAAAGGCTCTTTCTATAGTCTCTCTCGTCACAACTCCTTGCGTCTCCGCTGATATTTCTGCATAACCATAAAGCCTAAGCAAATCCCAACATAAGAAAGGCTCAAACTCAAGACACTCCATCATCAATGCAACAGCCAATGACCCTTAAGTAAACTCATTGACCAAACATCAGAACAGAGGGAGCTAAACAGATTCAAAGTCAAAGTTCCTAACTTTGTTAACCTAAACAGATTAAAAAGTCAAAGTTGCTAACTTTGTTGACCAAACTATCTCTTCATCCAAAAACAAAAACTTTTAACTTACGAACCTCGAAAATGATTGAAGAGATTATCACAGACATAACGAGCAGCTTCAGGACCACCATGACCATCGTAAACCCCAACGAAAGTCCCGAAATTTCCAGACTCGATCTGGCTCTGATCCTCAAGAACCTGATTCGCTTGAATCACAGCCATGGAGAATTCTCCGCCGCGATACTTACCGAGATCACGAAACCAAAGCAGCCCGTCTTTACCTTCACCGCCGCTTCCTCCACCCGATCCAGCCTCTGAGTTATCGGTGTGCCCGAATGGCTTGAAACAGAGAGACAACAGATTCATCAATGAACCTGACATTCAACATCTCTCGGAAACACCCCCTCTCCGCAAGACTCGTGGGTCACTGATCCTTTTAGGGTTTCGATTCGGAAGAGATAGGAGACAGAAAGGAGCGGGCTTTGGGGATGAACAACGAAAATGGGTATTAGATCGGGGAAGAGAGAGAGAACCCTAGGTCTTAATGGAAGGGAAGATGCGTAGGATAAGATGTTAGGCGTAGGATAAGGACTTAAGGCGTAGGTTAGAAGATGGGTCGATGACGGACGTGTCTTGTCCGGTTGCAGAGGAACAAAGAAATTCTCGCTTGTAATTTTTTGTCTGATGAAGAGAGCGATCTCTTCCTTAGCTGTCTCAACATTTTATTTAATCTTTACACTATTACAATTGTTGGCTCTAAAAAGATATCACTATTAGCCAAACCAATTTCATAAAGTTTCAATAGTGAATTTGAATAAAGTTCGGTATCATGTTTTCCATTTAAAATTATAAAATTGGAAATACAAATTTTTTATTAGTAACCTATTCATATGTTAAAAAAAAACAATTACTTGTGTTTTTGATATTTTTCGAGAATTATCTTCATTTCGGGTTATTATCCAGCTGCTTGATTTTTTTTACTATTTTGGAGAACTATTTTCATTTCGGGTTATTACCTTAATAGGATTAGTCTTTTCTCTATATATTTGATCATTCAAGCGATACATCCATACATTCCGAGATCTTTCACTTCCACTACTGCATAAGTGCTTTCCCCAACCATCGGTATGTGTTAAATCAAGATGTTGGCTATGTCCAAGTCTACTACTAGGCCGTGAATGAGATGTTTGTGCACTATCCTTGTAAATTATTTTAGTGTATCTTCTACTGTATTGAAAACTCATCTCAATGCATATAGCACAACCTATGTCAATGAAAACAAATTATATATAGTAAAATGCAGATATTAATTCAAATGATTTTTACATCTTTCTCTGTTGCAGTAGTAAGTAGTTGTTAGATCTGAATTTGGTCGGACTCGGTATCGTCGATGAGTTATTTCGAAAGTGTTTTATAAATTAAAAAAAAAGGTTTATAGAGTGTGAAAAAAGTGGAGAGTAGCCGATGCTCGTCGGAGCTACCCATGAAAGTACAAGTCAGCGAAAAATACAAGAGGATAAAAACCCTAACTTTAGCTGCCAAGTGTAAGTGTTCTTTCTCATTTGGATTTTTTTCTCTGTCGGTCATGTTCTCCTTTTATAGATAAATTTTTTTTCTTTCTTCATTTAGATTGTCCTGATCTAATGGGTTAAATCATGTCTTTCGGGCTGAACAACTAGGCTATCAAGCCAAGCTGGTGCAATAAGCTTACGGCGCCGAGTAAATTAGGGTCTTCAGCCGAGTGAGAGTGTTGAGCCAATAGTTGTCGAGCTAAGCTGACTCGAGTCGACTAAATAGATCGAAACTCTTATTTGATGAACTTTGGGTAGAGATGTAATTCATCTCATACAGTAATGACTAGAATGGTCAAGGAGAAAAAAAAGAGCATGTAGGTGATTCTTTCGATCTATGTAATTCACACGTACGTATAGTTAGCTACTTATATAATATTTTGGTTTTTAACAACTTAATCTTTTGTTTTAAAGAACTTCATCCTTTGTTATTCCTCTGTAGAAACATTTGTTTAATTATTTTGTTATTAAGTAAAAGGAGCTATGCGCGACTTAGGAAGACTCCATCAAAGCTTTAAATCAGCCAAAGGGGTGGTTAGCAATCGCATGTCATCTTTCCTTTCTTCTGTCTTTGTATGCAACAAAGACGCATACAAGATTCCGAGAAGGATGGTGGACTGACTCAGTGGCGAATGTAAGATTTTATTTTGGTGGGGACAATCCTAGATAACATTTAAAAATATATCTAGAAAATGTTATTTACTAAAAGAAGATGACTAAAGTTTAGGAGTATTTAACAAATTCTAAAATTTTTTATGGTGATATTTGCTACCTTCTTGGGCAATGTAGGTTCGCCAATGGAAGTCACTTATGATCTCTTTGATAAGGAAAAGTCTGTTTTCGATATTTTACTATTTTTATTTTCTCTCCTAAAAAAGAAAAGAAAAGTGAGAGATAAAGATACAATTTTAAAAATTTCAAAAAATAAAAAGATCAAACATGCTTAATCTTGCAAGATCCATTTTCTGTATTTCTCCACTCTCATTTTGTGCATCCAAACTCGTAGATATCAAAATAGTGACTCATTCTCCCAACTAAAAATGTAAGAAAATAGTCTGGCAAACAGTGTCCAGCAAAGATCAAATTTTCTTCTGTTAGAGCATGATTAACCCTGAGTTCTTAAGTGGGGTTCTTAGCGTAATTTAAGAACCGGTTCTTAACTTTAACAAAGAAAAAGTTAAGAACCGGTTCTTAAATATCTTATTTAAGAACCGATTCTTAACTTTTTCTTTGTTAAAATTAAGAACCGGTTCTTAAATTACGCTAAGAACCCCACTTAAGAACCCGGGGTTAATCATGGTCTTACTTAGCTTAAATGAGATACTTATTAATTTAGTTGAAAAGGTATGTTTTATTATTATTATTGGTTTGTCAATAGTAAGAGTTACACATAGTGATATTACATTATTAAGAATTCCAAGGAAAACAAATATCAAACATTTTATTGTTTTTGTTACAAGGTCCCTTTTTGCCTATCCTCCATTCGCATCTGATCAACTTGGTGCCAAACTCTTGTATCCAAGATCATCATCCCCCCGATTTACAAGGTTTAACCTTTTACATGATTTCATATACGTATCAGGCATTCTACACAATGTATAACCAAGTTATAATAATATCGTATGCAATACTAGCAACTTTTTAGATATTGTGTTGCATGGATTTACGTAACATTCTGAAATTTGATGATCATTTTTTTATATTTTGGGGGGAAAAAGGGAGAGAGTGCACATTCCGGAGAATAAGCCGTCCATATTCATCAACTTCCATTTTCAACGTACGTTTTCCCACTAAAACATTTTTTAAAACATAGACCGCCAATAACATACCACATTTTAACATTTTTTCAACTTTGTTACAGAACTGTGAAATCTTTGTGGTATCAAACAAGAGGGTGAAACCCTACGGGTCAATCACAGCACACCACAGGGAAAACGCAGAGGAAAACACGGGTTATGTGATATTTATGAGAGGTAACGGTAAAGGAAAAACGATCATTGAATCATCGCAAAGTTCGGTCGATAATGTTGCTTCAGCCACTTTCAAAGTCGACGCCAATCACTTCGTTGATTTTGGTATAAGCATCAGAGTATGTATATAATACAATTGTAGATTTAAACCACTCGGCGGTGGACTAGTGGTCTTGAGGGAACTTCGGCTTCAATACGGACCGGGCTTCAAAACCCCGTGTGGCCACCCGGATCTGCGTTAAATCGCAAGAATATCTGGAGTGTCATGGGTTTCGTGGGACTAGTCGATTGATCTCGGTTGCCGAATCCTTCATGTTTATCAAAAAAAAAAAGGGTTATGTGTTCATAAGAGGAAAAGTGTACGGAATCGATGAGGTTTACTTAAGCCGAGCCAAAGGACCTTATTCTCGTGTCATCTTTGCCAAGACTTACTTGTCCAAGACCGTTGTTGTCCCTAACGGTTGGACGAACTGGAGCTACGACGGTTCGACCAAGTTAGTCTTTAATTATTATTTTCACGTAATTAGCACAGTAACTATTGTTAATTCATGTTTATACTAATATTCTTGAGACTTTTGATCAGGGATTTATACCATGCGGAGTAAGTGTCATGCATGGACCAGGTGCTGATAGACAACGTAGATCAGATTAGGCCAAAGAACTTACAAAACAAGAAGTTGAGTCTTTCATATCCATTGGAACTTCTTGGCTCCCTGTTTGGCTTCAGCAGAAGTCTTAGTTCTCGCGTTTGGCTTTTGGCGTTTCGGTGTGGCTTGGAAAAAAAAAAATGAAGACAGAAGAATGCCATTTTTTCTTCAACAAGTTACTATACGAAATAGTTTTCTCTTCCTTTTTTTTTGTTTTAGTCTTCAACGCTTTAGAGTGACCGGAAACACTTTTGTCGTTTGCACACGTTATATAAGATATATAGTTTACATTTTACAAAAAAATGTAACATGAAGGACTAAACATTTTATCCATTAAATTTAATTTAATTTATTATTTATTTTAATTTGATCTGAAAATTTTAAATTTTAGTTAGTTTTTCAAGTAAAACAAATATTAAAATAAATATTCATTAAAAATAAAGTAAATCACAAATATTAGAAAAAAAAAATATATCCAATACACTCCAACTTTTATACAAATAAATTTATCTACAATTAAATAAAATGTTTAAATGTATAATTTTATATGATTATTTATTTTAACATATAATTTTATTATTTATAAAATACATATAAAGTATTAAATTAAGAAATGAATAAAAATCTTTATAAAATGTATGGAACACATAGTTCCACTACTTTTCCCTTTTGACTTAATATTATGTAACAATATTTTTTTTCTGAAAACAAATATGTATAGTTTTTCAAAGATTTATTTGTATAAAACAAAGTGTATAAAATATCTATAAATATTCGTAAATATTCATAAATATTTTTAAAAAAATCTGGATAAAGCTAGATATTTATATTTTTCTAAAGCAAAATAAATTTGAAAATCATATATTTGTAGGATACGAAACAAATCACAAATAAAAAAATGACTCTATTGGATTTGTGCTCTCCCCGGATAATTAATTAAATTAACAAGCAAACGAAAACTATTGTGATTTGTGAATAAGGTTTAATTTTGTAAGTATGATTCATACATATAAATAATAAATCACAAAGAAAATATAATATACTTGCTTCTCATGTGACTTGACACATAAGTAACTAGCCCTAGCTTAGTTCAAGCTAAGAAGAGATTTTGTATGAATGTTTAAAATCCACCGCCAAATCCACCACCACCGCCGAATCCTCCTCCAGCTCCCCCACCTGCACCACCACCGAATCCTCCGCCTGATCCTCCACCAAATCCCCCGCCGAAACCTCCACCGTGGCCCCCGCCTGCACCACCACCGAATCCTCCGCCAGCTCCTCCACCAGCGCCTCCTCCGAATCCTCCCCCAGCACCACTACCAAATCCTCCTCCGGCACCTCCTCCAGCACCACCGCCAATACCTCCACCGTGGCCACCTCCTAGTCCTCCACC
>MU105882.1:10315-92421 GCA_012274485.2 Sinapis alba | reverse complement strand
ACCACCACCAGCACCTCCACCGACACCACCACCTATACCTCCACCAGCACCTCCACCGGCACCACCGCCAATACCTCCACCGGCACCACCGCCAATACCTCCACCGTGACCTCCTCCTAGTCCTCCACCGGCACCGCCTCCTGCACCACCTCCGGCACCACCACCAATACCTCCACCGTGGCCTCCTCCAAGTCCTCCACCACCACCTAACCCTCCACCGGCACCACCTCCAGCCCCACCACCAATACCTCCACCGTGGCCTCCACCAATGCCACCTCCTAAACCGCCTCCATGGCCTCCTCCTACACCACCACCAAAACCTCCACCGGCACCTCCACCGCCACCAATTCCTCCTCCAAAACCTTTGCCGCCACCAAAACCAAAGCCAAGTCCACCGTCTCCCAACGTCTCCTTCTCAAATCTCCTACACTCCACAACCCCAATCACCACGACTACAAGCATCAAACCCAAAAACGCAAAAGATACCTTCCCCATATTTTTTATATATTTGGTTTTAGTATCTTGTTTAATGATTAGTATACAATTGTGATAGCTCACTTAAACTAGCTACTAACACTATATATACTATATAGTAAGTAGAGGGGAACATTTATGGGATATGGTTGAGACAGGCCTTCAACATCTTCTTTGCTACACCGCGTTTCTCCGCATGTTCTCATGTCTCAGAGCATGATTAAAAGGGGTTCTTAGAGGGGTTGTTAGGGGGATGGATCCAATGAATAGTATAAGAACCGGTTCTTAAAACTCTTAAATAAAAACCGATTCTTAAAAGTTTCTTGCATTGTTTGCGGATCTCACTAACACATGGCGACCCGCGATTGGTTCGGTTTTTTTTTAAAAAAACAAAAATAAAAATCAAATTAAAAAAAAAAACAAAAAAAAAACAAAAAAAACTAGAACCCCAAATGAGGTTCTAGGGTTAATCATGCTCTCACTCTCTCATGTTCATTTTTTTCTTCTACGAAGCAATTAATGAGTGACAACCAAATCCTCTTTTGTATATAAATCTCCTATTCCTATCATAACATGTCATCCTCTATTTAATTCCATGTTCTCCTAGTTTACTAGTATTTCAGTATTGTATACATCATTACAACTTATATATCTAACGTGCAGAGAAAATTCAAAACAATTACAACTAGTTCGAAATACAACCATGCAGAGAGACAGTGAGGGAGATCATGTAATTAATTTTGAAGAACATCATACGTCTCTTTTACATTATAGAACTTCTCAACTACTTTGGATTTGGTAGCCACATTAAATGCAGAATCCCCCACTATCATTTTCATTATTAATCACTCTACTAACCAGTACTAACTACTAAGTCGTTAATCGTAATCCCTAATTGGAATATGTGACTTACGCGGCCCTTGGATGACATATATGTGTATGAAAACAAATGTGCTATATTTTGCTTTAAAGATTTAATGGTAATGACGTAATGTACATCTTAATATATTTCTTATATAATCGGATTTATTGTTTTTAACTGAAATTTAATTATTTTAAGAATGAGTAAACCTTTCACTGTTAGCTCTGTGGATCTGTAAAATATAGTAACGTTCTATTCACAAGTTCAAGAAGAAGAATTGAAATTCAAGTTATCATCCACACACATCATAACGTATGTCGTGGGCGACAAGTGTTTACTTTGAAAATATACAAGCTCCCCGCCGAGATCAGCTCAGGCCACCGCCGAGAGATTTGCATGATATAACTTACTGAGTAACAGCTAACAAGGAGTGATCAATATACAAAGTGTAACCAAAAGAGAAAACAAGTCGTGCAGACTCTATAACTATTGTTACGTTCAGTGCCGTGCGAAGAGTTACAGAGACCTAAGATAAATTTTTAAGATAAACTTATATACAATCATATAGCTTTTGTATATAATCATATTAATCGAATATATAAAGAAAGTTTAAAATGCTTTTTAAAAATTACAAAAAATATTAGTTTAACTATAAATTAGAACCATAATTATATTATGATATAGGAAAAAACTGATTTCCATAAAAGAGTTAGTCAAATTTACATAGAAAGAGACTTTAAAAAACATATAAACCAACATACGATAAGTGATTATTAATTTTGAAGGCTCCAAATAATATTAATATTAATTGGGAGCATGAGACAAATGCCTTTTTTAATACACTGTAAGCACGCCTCTGACTTTCTGGGCGAGCCAAACGCAAACAGTCTCATCTTCTCTACTAATCTCACTGGAAACAAAAAGACTCTTTATCCTCCTCCGGCGTTGTTAGACTCACACGCATACACATACAATGATACAAACTCTCCTGCCAACTTATACGTGTGACTACTATGGCAACCAAAACATGAAACCTATTTATTTATTTTGAACAAAAACATGAAACCTATTTAAAGTAGAAAAATACACGAAACTGAAATAAATGTAGGTGGTACTCTCGTAAATTTTACGAGCATAATTCTTCGGCGGATCGGGCTTTTTGGCTAAAGATTCATTGTTAAAGCCCATTGGGCGTTGTTAATATTAATCCCAGGGCAATTCTCTTAAATAACCTCTAAGTTTTTATCACAAAAATAGCCCTAAAAAAATAAAATGATCAAAATAGATTTTTTTCTTTTGAAATTTTAATTTTTTTTTAATTTTTTTTTTGAAATTTGAAACCCTAACCCCAAATCCACCCCTTAACTCTAAACCCTAAAGTGCAAATTAGTTAACCCTAGGGATATAAATGCATATAAATGATTTTTTTACCTTCTAAAAAACATTTTGGTCATTTTCTTCCTTAAAAACTTTTTTTTTGACAAACAAAGTAAAAGGGGCTATCGAAGGTAATTTCTCCTGATCCTTTTCAATTTTAATATTTAAAATTAAACTTCCCCGGGAAAACAAAAGTCCTGATGAAACCCCGGCGGCGATTTCAGTAACGGCGAATCTAGCTAGGGTTTTGAAATCGGGCAACTCAGAGCTCCGATGGGGCATTCAAACGGTGACTCGCTCACTGAGGAGGAAGAAGAAGACCCGTTTCTAGCCTTCATCGACTACGCCAGAGCGGTGATTTCACCGGAACAAGACGAAGTCGAGGAGGAGGCGAGCAAGAAGAATCCCAGAGAATCCATCACTGAGACTAGTGGTCCAGGCTGGGGATGGATCGCCTCGCGTATCTTGAAAACATGTACTGCTTACTCGAGCGGTGTCACTGCCGCCATTCTCCTCTCCGATCTCTCTCAGGTTGTGCCGCCACTCTCCCCTACTTTGATTTTGATCTTTTCCGATTGTGGGTAGGTGGAAAGCTTCGATTTTGATGAGGCAGTGTGCTTCCAATGTTGGTTTTTTTTTTTTATGGTAGGGATGGCATGAGCAAAACAAACCGGGAATGTCAAAGAAGAAGCCTGACCTCATTGATCAGTTGAATAAGAGTCATAGAAGAAGAAGACTCGCTAACACTGTCACTATAGACTCTATTTACGAGAAGAATTTTCTGTCCATGAATAGTGTTTTGGAAGCTGTTGTTATCAACGCCGGTCTCCTTCCTGGTATTTCACAACTGCTGACAGCATTTTCTTTTCCAGTGCGCTTGTCGTTGCTGTGGTTTATTCATTCGGAGATGATTGTTTTTCAGGTACAAACATATTCATGCTTACACTAGGGGATTTTTGGAGCTCCAACACTATTGATCTCTATCTACATCGCAGGTATGCTTATTCAGTAGAGATGAATCATAATATTGTATTGAGATGAGATGAAGTTGAGTACTTGTTTTATGTCTGTATATAGATTCTTATATGTTTGTATTGTAATGCTTTATTGCTATGTCTGTATGCTTGTTTATATGATGTTTTTATAGAGATTCTTATAAGCTTCTAATGCTTTACTACGTAGATATTATGAGTTGGTGGAAACTCCAAATGGAATACTTAGGAAAGGCAGAGAGGTTTTGATCACTGGATGCTACCTTCGTACCGCTAGAGAAGGATGTGGCACTCCACGGTTACTTCCAACAGAATATCTTGTCATTTTGCTAGATGAGGTTAATGTTTTTATTTTTCCCAATACTGCAGTCTTGGATTTTCCTGTAGTTACTTCCGATTCTTATTACCTGACTCTCGAATACTGCAGGACGAAGAAGATGATGCAATCTTTATAGTAGCTCAACTTTGTTCCGATACTTTCTCATCTGTTTCTCTTGATGATTTCAACAATGGAACTTCATACTCCTTGTATGCTAGGTAAGAGATTTATGCTTGCGTGTGATGTCACTCAATGCTGGTCTTGGTAGAAGTAACTTACCGTTCACACACCTAGTTGTAAACACTGTTACAGTGATTAAACTGTCAGATCAAAACCTTTTGGAAGTAATGGGTAGCAGTATCATTCGAAGTCTTGCAGTTTCATATTGTAGAAAGATGTGTAAAGTACCTCGTCAGAAATAGATCCACAAAGTATATGTTTTGAGAGATTGAGTGGTTACCGTGACTTAACTTCTATTGGTTTGAGAGCAGGATTGAATCTATAGGTCCTCTGGAATCTGAACTCAAGTTTAGTACTGCGCATAGAAGGCAAATTGTACTTGTAGATGCTGACGGCGTTAGGTTAAAATTTATCTTGTGGGGAGAGCAAGTAATCGTGGCAAACCTCATGAGGTAAGCTCCTGACTTGGTGCTTCAAACTTAACTTTTTAACCAATCCGTTTCTAAGGAAAAATCATTTTTCAGTGTGGGAAGTATGCTTGGGCTTGAGAGGCCTTATATTTCTAGTCTAGAAGAGAGTGCAATGGAAGGAAAGGATGAGTTCTGCCTTGAATATGGTAGCGCAACACATCTCTATATAGTGCCATCAACCTTACAAGAGGAAACGGTAGATGCATTTCTTTTGTTGCTCTTTTATCTTGTGCCAATTTTTTCATTGGTTTTCTGATATCACTAATGTGGAGTGAGTTGTTTGTTATTCAGGTTTGTGTGTCATTGTCCCAGAATCAGTGCCAAGGATCTAAACTGCTTGGTTCAGTAGGAGTTTCGCAGGTGACATTACCTCGTGACGCCGAGGGGTCTATAGACTTCAGTAATTATCCTTTTCGGGTGAGTGGAAGTTAAGATCCCATTTGATCAAGCATGATATTACTGATGCTCTGGTCCGAAAATTATTCGAGAATCTATTTGCTTTGCTGCATCTGTTAATATACCTCTCATTGGTTGAAGTGCTGCAGACGAATATAACGGACTGTCGCGACAAAACCACTGGCATCAGTCTCTATGGCGTTGTAACAGATATATGCTGCGATCCAAATGCCACAGGAGTGGTCTTTTCTTTGAAAATTGAGGACACAACTGGAGCAATATGGGCTAGGCTCCACTTTAATAGTTACTGGTATCAAATTGTTTCATAAATTCTGAAACATCTAAAATATCGATTTTGATGAGTTCTTTTTTTTTTGGCTTTTGCTATATGATCTGAAGGTCGTTGGGAAGGTTAGGACTTGGTCATGTCGTTTACGTTTCTGGGTTATCCTGCAAAAGCACAAAAGAGAATAGGTAAGCCTTATCAATAAGTATGCGTAGATATTGGTTTATCACTAAGGTTAATGTAATTCTTGTTTTGGTTTGAGCAGCCTTGAGGTGTTATGGCATGAGAAGGACGAGAAAGCTACATTCATCAACCTTAGCTGCTTGCCTGCATTTCTAACCTCTTCTTGTCTTCACAAAATCTCTACCCTCTCCCAAATCTCAAAACAGAGAAAACCTGCAATCAATGTCCGTCTCAGTTTCTATATAAGTTTTCCTTTGTGCGTGCATCATCATCTAAGCTCACTGCATGTTTCTTTTTGGCAGATTTGTCGGGTTAAGCTGGATGAGATTGATCAATGCCATAGCATAAACACGAGGCTATCACACAGCGTTTGCGGCCATTTCATAGACGAAGATTCACCACTACATCACGGAGGGAATCTGCATTGTAGCTTCTGCCGAGTAACCTTTAACAGTAACGCAGGGTCAGAAGTAGTGAGAACGTTCCACATAATGATAACACTTGCAGACGAGGAAACCACCAAACTATACGCGTGGTGTACGGGTCAGTCCGCATCAGCTATACTTCAGATATCTCCTGACGAGTTCTGTGATCTCCCTGAGGTAAACAAAACAATCTCTTTTTGTGTGTGTTTGTTTGGTAATTAAAATTTTTTGACAGTAAAAAATAATGAAAGAGGTAAAATGTAAAATTGATTTTTTGCAGGATTATCAGATAATGTATCCATCTTCGTTGGAGAACGAGTGGTTCCTAGTGACCTTAGCTAACAGCGGTGGCCGGAGTTTGTATCAAGAGACAGAGGCGACTTGCTGGGAAATCACCCGCGCTCTCAAGATTTAAGCTACCATTATCGTGAGATCTATTTTCAAAATGTTATTTTATTATTTTACTATTTCTTTTTAACACTGATTTGTTTCTATTATAAATTATGAGAAACATTGCATCAACTTTACAACAGACAAAATGTATGTGAAAATTTTCACCATTGTAAAAATTTATTTTTTTATAAACTAATTTATATAGTTACTATTAAATCTTCTAAAACTATATAAAATAATTGAACTACTAGATTAAAAGGATTTTTGTTAATATCTTATTTTTCTATCATGGTTAAAAAAAATTAAAAATTAGTTGACTAGAAGAAAAAAGAAAAAGAAAAAAGAAGAAGGTTGATTGACTTTAAGAAGGTGCCTTTGATGTCTGTTTACTTTTGATTGCATTCGGACCAGTATGGTGGGGCCCAGACTCCACCTTATCTTGTCCGTAACTATTTCGCTTACCACTGTTTTGAGCTGTTGTATGTAATTCAAAGGCTGCGATTGTCTTTGAATCTATCCGACGGCCAAGATGTATACAGATCACAGAACATTAGGACAGCGTTTATGATTCGTTGATTTAGTCTCGTTAGTCTAACACCATTTGTCTTCGAGAGAACAGAGATAATAAGAAAAGAATCAAGCTTTCGTTGAGAGAGAAAGAGACTATGGCGGAGAGTAATGGTCGGAGAATCGGAGTAGCGGTGGATTTCTCGGAGTGCAGCAAGAAGGCTCTGAACTGGGCGATCGAAAACGTGGTTCGTGAAGGCGATTATCTAATCCTCATCACCGTCGCTCACGATATGCATTACGAGGACGGCGAGATGCAGCTTTGGGAGACCGTTGGATCTCGTACGATTGCTCAAAACTCCTTTCTTTTTTTGCTGCCTTCTTGTTTGTTTATACTCTGAATTTAAAGAACACCTTCGTTTGACTTGAATTTAGCAAAAAGAAAATCTCTGTGTTGAAGGAACTTGAATTTACTCATGCATCGTTTGACTTATATAGCCATCTCGTGTTTTCTTCTGTTAAGGCTAAGTATAGTTGACTCTGGTCTTGTTAATTATGTCTGAGTAATGGGGTTTGAGTTCGAGTGTTTTCCTAGTACAATGATCCTGCTTGTTGTTTGACTCTTGGTTTTGTGCTGTCACTTTTCAGCTCTGATTCCGGTGAGTGAGTTCTCGGAAGCTGCTGTGATGAAGAAGTATGGAGTGAAGCCTGATGCTGAAACCCTTGACATTGCCAACACTGCCTCTAGGCAGAAATCTGTAAGCTTCTTCTTCTTTCCCTTTTCTGGATTGGATGAATCTCTCTTCAAAGTAGTTTAGTAGTTGCAAGAATTTCTGTTAAATGAAGATCCAATTGTTGTTGTGAAACATGAGCAGATTACAGTAGTGATGAAGATATATTGGGGAGATCCTCGTGAGAAGATTTGTGAAGCTGTTGAACATATTCCTCTCTCTAGCCTTGTTATTGGTAACCGTGGCCTTGGTGGCCTTAAGAGGTAAAAACATTTCTCCTCCTCTTTCTCCAAAGTTTTCAGAATCTCCTCCTCTTAACACATACTGATATGTAAGGAAAACTTTCTTTTTTTTGGCAGGATGATAATGGGAAGTGTAAGCAACCATGTTGTGAACAACGTGGCATGCCCTGTTACCGTCGTGAAGGCTCACCACTGAGCTCCGTGTTGATATTGCTCGGAGAACCTGATAACCGCGGTGTATATCCTAAGATTTGTGTGTCGTTATGTCGTAATATGTATTGATAACTCGTGTGACTTCTTGTATGTTGTGTATCTTGATCTTTTCATTGGGTTACAAACACTTCTACCTTTTAATAAAACACTCGTTTTGAGTTTGGACCTAGCTGGTTTGCTCTTTTCAGTCATGTCAATGTCTTTTTAATCTCGATTTTCTATATTAATTAGAAGTCTACAACAAAATTTTCCTTCTATTGTCTCTGCTACAAAAGGAAATGATAAGGCGTTAACTAAGTTTTTTATCATTGAGGCAATAGACTGATACAACATGCATGCATGATCAACGCTTTTTTTAACTTACCTTGAAAATATATTATATGAGAAATAGCTATGAACATACAGTTTAATCAGAATTCTAATTCTAGTAAGAAACCTTGCTTTAAATATAAGAAAAGGTATACAATATTCAAATCCAAAATACAATATTGTTGCTAAATTGGTCACAAGCTATAATCGAATTTACCAAATAAGTTGCAAGATGATAATGTCACACATAATTATTTACCCTATTTTATATGCATTTTAATCATATCCATATACCAAACGCCATTAGCAGCATCGACTTTTCATTCATCGATCAGCTTTGACCTTCTTTTTTTACTGTTTGGTTTGGTTTTTGCATCGGCGATGTTCAAGACTCGTCCATAAAGCCAGTACCATAACCACTTGACCTTATGAACTTCTTTAGGAGAAGAACCATGATTGCGATTGTGAGCCCAACCGCTGCCAACGTGAACAGTCTGTCATCCACTGGCTTCTGCGCAGGTCTTCTGACCATTGTTTGCTCACCACTTCCAGAAGCTTTTGCCGCAACTTCAACCGTTGCTAACGCTCCTGCTCTGGGACTCACATTAGCTGCTGTATTGACTGCTTCAGCTGCTTCTTCGATAATTTGATCATCAGCTATGGAGTCTGCTGTAGTGATGGACGGTTCTTCTACTACTGTTATGGCTTCCTGTGGCTCAGTTTTGGAATGAGCTACTGATTCAGTGGAAGGAGTTTGGTTACATTCCAGAGGTAGAGGTTTTGAAACCACTGTTGCTTTGCTAAGGATGTAGTGGTGAATCTGCACTTATTAAGAGGACATGAATACCAAAGTTGTTTCTAAAGTTGAAGATGAATAACAGATAGGCCATATCATTAAGAGAAAACAATAGCTGTGATTGCAGTTAAAAGCAAGCAGAGTTTCTTGAAATATTTGTGAGTGATGTTGATACTTGTTAGAGCAAACATTAATTCTTAGTCCCTAGAGATTAACAGCAGCTATTCCTATGTTTTATAAAGGAAAAAAACATATTTATATGCAGTAAAAGTGATTATGGAGTAAAATTGCTCCAACCCCACTTCATTTCTCACTCCATAATGGAGTGATGAACAAACAAAAAATAGATTACTCCATTTATGGAGTAAACTCCATTATGGAGTGAGAAATGAAGTAGGGTTGGAGCAATGTTTACTCCATATTCACTTTTACTCCAAAATGGAGGAAAAAATGGAGTTGGGTTGGGTTGCAGTTATGCATAGTGATTTAAAAAAATTTAAAGGATGTCTAGAGGGGTCTATACCTACCTCATCTATAACTTTCTGACGTTCAGGAGAGCCATACTTGGGTGGTGCCTCACGTGATTTAATGGCTAGTGTCCGTCTCTCTTCTTTTGGATACTCTACTGAGCCCAGTGCTCCGTTGGGGCTAGTAGGCATGAATGCAATGAGAGCCACCAAAGCAGTGCGAACTGCAAAGAAAAAAAAATCTCAATCATATAAGCAAAGATATGATTTGCCATTTAAAGAAACAAAGGCAAAAATGAAGATACATAAAAGTCAATGACATGAGTTTACCACTCCATGAAGGTTGCCAATGCTCAGGATGGTAATTAGAAATGCTCAAGCAAATCTTGGTATTCGTTTCAAAACGACCGTTAGGCTGAAGAAAGCAAAGAGAATTCAATATTATATACATACATACATAACTCTCCCTTGCTAAATATGGTAATGAATCCTTACAGTCAATAACATGAAAGAAGGAGGTTTGAAAGGGTAATCTGCAGGCAGCTGAATCCTCCCATGATAAATCCCACCTTCAAATTCAGTATCTCCAGGTCCTCTGATCGCGAATTGCCACTCAAAGATGTTCTCCTGAAGCAAGAATACACAGAGCAATCAATGTACAAACAGCTATAACACTCTCAATCTGAAGGATAGAGATCCTCCATGATCGCCATCATCTAAATCAAGTCACCATTCATATTCCTAGATCTACAGAACAGATTCAATTAAACCTAATCTCCAATATCAACACAAGGAAGATTCAGCAATAGATTCATCTCCTCCGATCTCTATAAAGCTGGAAGAAGAGGAGAACATTAGGTTATTACTACCTCAAGGGGGAGAGACATGAAATCATCAGATGGATTTGCTTGCATCTCCTTAACCTCCTGCAAAATCCTCTTCACCGCCGGGTTCTTCCGGTTATACTTCTCATCCGCCATCTTATCGCCTCTTAGATCTCACCCGGAAATGTAATCCGCCGTCGGAGTCCGATCCGTATTTAAACTAAACACGCAAAGGAGAGGAGTAGATTGCGTTTCGGTTAGAGAGAGAATTCGAAAAGAATTAGTTTCCACGTCATCACTCTTTTAACTAGACTGATACATGAAGGTGACAGCTTCGGATTTGTAAACTTCCAACCATCTTAACGGTTTTGAATATGCCACGTAATCGTTGTGTCTTTACTGTCGTTGATATAGTTGGACTTTACGGGCTTTGGGCTATTATTTTAAAGCCCAATAAAACGTGCACGCTACAAAGCATAGCAAGTCAAAACGTTTGACGGGGACAGGATGATGATCGATGAAGAATCTTGAAAGTAGGAAGACCAAGCAACTTCAATGGAGAAATCGGAGAAGCGGAGGATGATTAACACGTGGCTTGATAATCACCGTTCGATATACATGGAAGTTACACATCAATACGTCAATACGTCATCATAATTTACTAGCTAACAACATTTTTATCCATGTTGTTTAAAAGTATTTCTTGCACTATTTGCGAGCCCACTAACATATGGTTGCATTACAAGCATCCGCTTCCGGTCTACAAAAAATATTTTCATAAATCAGCCTTTTTTGAAAACTTTTATCTATAAAAATTATGAAAGTGGTCAAATTTTTTTTAAATTGTTTGTGGTTTTTCTTATGTCAGGACCGGTACTGGTGGTAATGGAAGTCTCTTTTTACTCTGTTTCGACTTTACAACAGAGAGATTTGGACCCCGGCTGCGTCTGCCTTTTTTTTCCAGTCATTATGGAAATAAAGTGACTTTATCTAGTGTTAGAGAAGAGCAGATTGCTGTGTTATTTCAGGAAATTGGTGCACATGCATACACCTTGAAGATATGGATTAGTAGCAAGATTGATCCCAATGGAGTATCCTGGAACCAGAGGCGTGCTTACAGTGTATTGGAAAAGGCATTCGCCTCAGGCCCCCGATTAATATAACTTATTTAGGGCCCAAAAATTTAAATCAATTTCTGGTCTAGTAGTTTAGATTTATTTTAAGAACTCTTTTTATGAGAGTTTGACTAACTCACCTTCTGAATTCATGTATTTTTTTCTGTTATAATATAATTATAGCATATTTTCGTAATAAACTCATTCTTTTACGATTTTAGATTTGTGTATTTGGTGAAGATAATATACTGTTTTAGAAAATTATTTCCATTATAGTTGTAAATAATTTTTTTATAACATGCCTTAGGCCCCTAATATCTTTCGCACAGCACTGCCTGGAACAAGTTGTTCTTAGCGGTTGATATGAAACCATCATTTGTCGATTCCCCTGCAAGTTTCTTGGTTGACGAGAAGAGGAAGGTCGTCGTGGTTACTGATTTGATCAGAGGTAGCTATTGCCCCACTCGTAATGTAGCTTACATCATTGGCGAAAATGGATACTTCAAAACACTGGATCTTGGAGGTAACGGAGATTGTTATCTTGGAGGTAACGGAGATTGTTATCTTGGAGGTAACGGAGATTGTTGGCCACTTGTGTGCTCTTATGTTCCAAGCTCGGCGAAAATCAATCAAGCTTAACCACCAGGCACCCAGAGGAACACACCACCCTAATTAACTTGTTTTTGTCCTGTCTAGTTACTGTTTTCTTTTGTCATTTTTGATTATTAATTGTTGATTTTCTAGTTAAACAAGACTACAAGAGCATTGATATGGTGATCACATGCTCCTTGTCCTTAGTCCCGTTCGTTAGGACATATTCAATGGTAATGATTCAATGGTAATGGTAAGGCCATCTCTAATGGTGTATTATTTTGAAAGAAACATCAAAAAATGAGAAAATACTTTTTCCAACCATACATCAAAATATAAAAACATTAATATTGACCAAATAAATATATATTGGATTATGTATTTAAGTTAACTATTTATATAACAGATAATTATTTTAGGTATTCAATAATATCTTTGTATTTTCTGGATACATATTAGGTGCTGAGATCGGATTTGGTACAAGCTTTTTTTTGAGATTTTGAATTTTCGGGTTTATCGGATATTCATTTGGGTTCGGGTTCGATTCGGGTAAAATCTATAACTTGAAATACCGTTAAAAAGATTATTCAGTATTTATGTCGGACTCAAATTGATTGAGATTCATTTTTATTGGGTCGGGTTCAGTTAGAATTTTCGGATTCGGTTTATTTGTCCAACCCTAAAAAAACCCACATAACTTGCTGGATAAGCCTTAATAGAAGTAGTAAGATAACTAGACATGTCGGTGCAACCAAGAAATATCTCAATGGGCTATAGGAGGCAACTTACTACTTCTAGTTATCTTACTACTTATCTTACTACTTCAACTTTACAACAGAGAGTTTTGGACCGCTTCTGACTCTGCCTTTTCGTGGTCATTATGGAAATACAGTGTCTTTATCTAGTGTTAGAGAAGAGCAGCTTGCTGTCTTGTTTCAGAGATCTGGTGCACCTGCCTTCACCTTGAAGATTTGGATTAGTAGCAAGGTTGATCCCAGTGGAGTGTCGTGGAACAAGTTATTCTTAGCGGTTGATATGAATCCATTCACCGATTTTCAGTTTCTGAATTACTCTGGACGTTTCTTCGTTGACGAGAAGAAGAAGGTGGTCGTGTTTATTGATCTGAACAGAGGTACTCGTAGCATGGCCTACATCATTGGCGAAAATGGATACTACAAAACAGTGGATCTCGGAGGTCTTGCAAACAGAGATTGTTAGGCCAATTGTGTGCTCTTATGTTCCAAGCTCGGTGAAAACCAATCAAGCTTCACCACCAGGCAACCAGAGGAACACAAATACATTTTAGGTTGTCTTTGCCTCTAAAAGTGATGACGTCTATAGTTTGTTCCTTGAAGCTTTCTTTAGCATTGTATATTGTTACCTGAAAAAGAAAGGAGTATCTCTGCTCTCTGGACTCTTTTAACTTATTATGTGATCTCGCATAGACTCTTTTAACTTATCAACAGAGACACATATTTTTTTAATAGTTACCTGGTGACATACTCTGAAACTGGTAAACATTTTTGGATGTGATCCTTTTTTTGTATCCTAGTTCTCTCAAAAAATAGCATTATTATAAATTGATTTTACTAGGTCCAAGTGTTATGAAGACCTGTTCAAGGAGCTGGAAGAGATGTTATGGCAAGTTGTTCACACGGATGGTTGGAGATGATCCATGATTCATGAAGATGACATGATGATGGTTGGAGATGATGGTCAAAGAACACATCATTTTTTTACAAGCGTTAGATCATAATCTACTGTATATAAGTGTCTTTTTTCTGTTGATTATCATTTTGGTATTGTGTTTTGTGATGCAGTGAGTTCTGTGGATTGTGCTTTTGATTTTTGTTTGTTTGTGTAGAAGTAACTATTTATTTTGAATACTTCATTTCAAATGGAAAAAAATAACAATGAAGTATTTTGAAAACTTTTATATATGGTTACTAATTATGTCACTTTATGTTCTTCAGAAAATATTCAAACATGACAGCAATTTGTATTCTACAAATGTGCAAGTCCCATAGGAATCCCCCAACTCTAAAAATAGACAATTATCTTTATGGGTCAACATGACGAAATTTCCTTGTATATATACGTTTTATCTTGACCGCATATTTATCAAAGTGCATGCAAAAATGTTACTAAGCTAGTGCATGAAAATATTTACTAAGATAAATGCGTTGAATACGTTACTGAGGTTACAAAAACAAAAAGAGCTTGGTATGGAAACTATTTAAGAGATTATATATACACAACTCAATATATTTCATTCATATACAATACTTTAAGAGAGAAAACAAAAAAGTAAAAACAGGAATGTGTTCTTTAGTAGTGCTTATTGGTCTCTTGATCATGAGTATGTGTATATGCGTAGCAATGTCTCACGCTCAAGATGATTTCTCTCTAACCGGTTTCGATAATCCAAGAACAACTGTGGTGATTATCAATGATCTTGGAGGTCCTCTGCCATTACGATATCATTGTAAATCAAAAGACGATGATCTTGGAGACCGAACTATGCCACCAAGAGGATCGTGGTTCTTTCAATTTAAACCTAGTGTTTTCGGTAATACAAAATTCTATTGCAGTTTCAGCTGGGGAAAGGAGTTGCATTATTTCGATATCTACAGACAGAATAGAGACAGACTGTTTGCAGAGTTTGGGTGTAGAAGATGTGAGTGGAAGATACGCAAGAACGGGCCTTGTAAACTTAACAAAGACAATGGAATGTTTGATGTTTGTTTTCCTTGGAATTAGACATTGTTTAAAGGGCAATTCTCTTAAATAGCCCTTTTAAAATTTTTGTCACAAAAATAGCCCTAAAAAAATAAAATGACCAAAATAGACTTTTTTTTTTTTGAAATTTTGATTTTTTTTTATTTTTTTTTTTCAAATTTGAAACCCTAACCCTAAACCCACCCTTTAACTCTAAACCCTAAAGTGCAAATTAGTTAACCCTAGGGGTATAAATGCATATAAATGATTTTTTTAGCTTCTAAAAAAAACATTTTGGTCATTTTCTTCCTTAAAAACTATTTTTGTGACAAACAAACTAAAAGAGGCTATCTAAGGGAATTTCTCTTGTTTAAAAGCAGTTAACATATCTTTATTTCCACATATGTTTTTCTAACAGCAAATTAATAGAAGTAATACTATATACATATACATTGCATTAACTTGCATGTAACGTTACGTCCATGATTAATAAAAACGCATATTTCATTTGTTTTACTTTTGTTTTGTTTTGTTTGAACAGAACTTTCATTCATTAAAAACTTAACTTTATGACTTTTACAATAAAAGAAAATACCCATCCTTTCTGATACTAAACACAAACTATAACAGCAAACAAAGTTAATGATAATTTTATAAGAGAAAAAAAATGACAACAAATTCGAAACAAAGCTTTAGCGATGAATATTCACAGCTGAAATTTAGTCATGTTACATTGAAAACCGTCGATGGTGGCGTCGAGTTCGGAACAAAAAAGACTATATATAGAAAACAATATTTACCCTATTTATTTTTTGACTTTTGTTTTACTCATTACTAGTAGTGATCTCGTACTTCGTATGGTATATTTTCGTTTGCAAATAAGAACCAAGTTTCAGTTATATATAAGTAATTGTAGGTATAAAATAACTTTGATTTATCATAATTAAATGTGTGTACAACAAACCATTGACACTTATTATGAATAACGACCACAAATAAAATAAAATAAAATAATTTTTTAAAAAAATCTTTGATTTTAGTTAGTTTAGTAGATACAAATGTTAGTTTGAAGCTTTTATAGTTTACTTCATGTTTTTTCTTATAGCGAATATAATATCTACAAAATCTACTAAAAAATCATGTAAATATCCACAAAAATTATGGATTACCTATCAATTGCACGTTGAAAGGTCAGAGTACCATGAACTCTCTCGAACAACAAACACTTCCTGAAATTAGAAATCAAATAATTAAAACAAAACAATTTAGTGTCAAACAAAACTAATACTCAAAAAAAAAGATTCACCTTGTTGAACTTGTTGCTTTATCAAAGATGATACAATGAAAAAGACATTAAATATTATAGGATACAAATAAAAAAGATAGTGGATGAGAAAAAAAGATAGTGGGTAGTTACGTTATTTTAAAAATATTATTTTGTTTTTAATATTGAATTTTTTTAAACATTAATTACGTGACAGAATTTGATGATTTGATTGATCGTGTGACTTGCAATTTAGTATATAAAATATTAGAACTGCAAACAAAAAAAAAATAAGGTTCAATAAAATATAGGTACTTCCATTCTATGTTCTATGCTTGTACTTATATTTGCAGAAAACTTATGATTAATAAACAGAAATGCTTGTGCTTAGAAAGTTGTGGTAGTACTACTACTAGTACCATCAATGTTTTTGTGAAATGGTTATGTATGTTGATAACGCATTCATCAGTATTACTAAAGTGATGAATGTTTGTATGATTTTTAGAATTTAGTTTTTAGTTTGTGTATTTTGGTTTTTAGATTTTAGATTTTAATTTTTAATTAATATTTTTTTTAAAATATATAATTTTATTTAATATATAATCACAAAAATAAATAAACTTAGATTAAAATTTTAAAAAATAATATAAATTATTTATTTTAGATTTTGTATTTTAAAGTTGTGATTGTTAATTTTTCAGCAGATTTTAGTTTTTTATTAAAGAAAACAAACGGTGATTTAAATTTTAGATTTAGTTTTTTTTTTGTTTATGTTTCTAAAATAATATTTATTATTTTTAGATTTTACTCTTGTTTTAGTTAAATAAAAATATGTATTTTTGAATTTAATTTTTTACTTTTAATTATATTGATTTATTATTTATGTTTAATTTGAACTAATTAGATATTAATAATAAAATATTACTTACTATAAAAATAAATTAGTACAGAAAAATAAATTTAATTCTATAAAATTTATGATATACAAATATTAAAATTAATTTCAATAGTTAGATTTTAATGTACTGTTTAAATATACTCTGAAAATAATAAATAACACATAATTTTACTATAATAACAAAATATGATAACTTAATATCAAAAATTAGATTTTAAAGTGCTATTTAATTATATACATATAAGATAGTATCCAGTTAATAGCTAGTTTATTATTTAAACAAACTAAACTGAACAAAATTTAAATATACTTATACTTTGTTACAAGTTTATAAAATAATAATTAATAGATTGATTCTCAAAATACAAAATTTAAATACATATTCTTTCAATAAATTAAATATTTCATAATAAAATTACATTTATCATTTCTAGATGTAATTTTATATATGAAATAGTTAATTTATTGAAAGAAAATGTTAACAGTCGTTGAAAGCCACTAAACCCCATAAAAATGAGGATTTTGGTTTCTATGTATAAAATGGTATACGGTTTCTCCTAAAAATAGAAAATATATTTTAACAGAATCTTGATTGAATAAAAAGGTAGATTTTGAGAGAGCAAAAACAAAATCTAATTTAAAATCAGCAAATAATCAACCTCTAAATTAAAGTATTACTGAGTTAATGCATTGAATATGTTACTGAGTGAGGATGACACGTAAACTAATTAAAAACTAAATTTAGGTTAAAAACACTAATATTAAAAAATTGTTACATTTTTAAAACTAGTATTTATTTAATAAATTCAACAAATTATAAAGAAAACTGATATTATTTAATTGATTACATTATATCTAATAAATGTAAAAGTTACCTAAATATGTGAAAACTACTCGTATTCTCAAACAAAAAAAAATCTTTAAAACTACAAACAGAGGAAGGAGTATGAGATTATATATACCAACTCAACATTGACCGAAAAGTCATTCATATACAATACTTACCAAAGAAAGAAAAAATTTAAGAAAATGGGTTCTTTAGTAGAGCTTATTGGTATCTTGATCATGACTATGTGTATATGTATGACGATGCCTCACGCTCCAGATGCTTTCACTCCAAACGGTTTCGACAACCCACATACAACTGTGGTGATCATCAATGATCTTGGAGGCTCTCTGCCATTGCGGTATCATTGTAAATCAAAAGACGATGATCTTGGAGACCGAACTATGCCACCAAGAGGATCATGGTTCTTTGAATTTAAACCTACTGTTTTCGGTAATACAAAATTTCATTGCAGTTTTAGTTGGGGAAACGAGTTGCATAATTTCGATATCTACAAACAGGGTAGAGACAGATTGTTTGCAAAGTTTGGGTGTAGAAGATGTGAGTGGAAGATACACAAGAACGGGCCTTGTAAACTAAACAAAGACAATGGAATGTTTGATGTTTGTCTTCCTTGGAATTAACCATTGTTTTTAGGGCAATTAATAACATCTCTCTATATTCACCTCTTTTTCTAATAGCGAATTAATAAAAAAATAACATATGTTTATGAACTAGACCAGGCCTATTATAGGAGATCATATCCATGAGTTTACAGTGAAGGTGACCAATGAGATGACAAGAATATCAATGCTTGATATTAAAACATTGTGTTCATGATTAATTAAATAAAAATGTATCTTTCGTTAATTATTTTACTCATTGTTAATCTAGAAACTCTATAAATTAATATTTCAGAAACTATGATAAAATAATAATTTTTATTCGAGTTGAATCAGTTCAAAATATGACACAAATTAATAAGATAATTCATAAATTTTTAAGCTTCACAACAACTAGGCATGGGCAAAAAAAAATCATAACCGAAGAACCGAACCAGAAACAAACCGAAATACCTAAAATCAAAACAAGATCAAAACTCTCAAATACTCGAATGGTTCCTTGATTTATATATTCACAATAATCAAACAGATATCCAAATATATATAAATATTAATTATATATAAATATAACATAATTAAATATATATTTATAATTTAAAATATATATATATAAAAATATTTGAAAAACTAAATTATTATAAAGTATCCGAACTATATGAAAGTATCCAAAACTATCTAGATATTTTATTTAAAATATCCAAAGTAACCGAAATATACAAAATCTTTATCTAAATTATCATAATTATTTGATTTTATTCAAAATATTCGATATTTAACCTAAATTACTTGGACTATCCAAAATAATCGAACCGGAACCAAATGAGAACCAATTTTTTGGTGTTTTTTTTGTTCCTAGTTTTACTACTTGAACCGAATTGAATCTAAAACCACCTGAACCGAACCCGAACCAAAAATAGCCAAGTAGTAAATGGATCCTTTAACCCTTTACCGAACTACCTAATACCCAAAATGCCTAAACATATACCTGAAATGCCCAAGCTTAACAACAACATTGTTTAATCCATATGCTTGTGAATGATAGAAGACTACAAGTGACACAATACCATTTAGATGGATCTCTTTTGCCTTAAATTCATGCGTAATATATATAGATATATATGCACAGGTAATTCAAATGGTAACACATGAACTTCATTGTGTAATATTTCTTTGTCTTTTTATATGAGTAGTAATTGAGATTTACACATGTAAACACACACACAAAACAAATGTGTATGACAATATTACACTCAACACACAGACATACACATACGAAGACCACTCTTGCTCTCAAAATAATAATCAGACCCCAGTTCCAGCCATATTAATGAGGTCAAATATAAAGATAAGTGTAACAATAAAAGCACAATCGACATTAGGGTAAACTGTAGCCACTAATCTCTCCTCTCCTTCGTGTACCTGTATACATATACTTGTAAGAAAAATAACTTAGCAAACGTTTTCGTGGCGTCTAGTTTTAATTAATTTACCTGAGCGATTACTTTCGTGGAATCTCCAACATAGATTGTGCATGCACGCTTCATAAACCGACCTTTAATAGTGAAATCACAAGACCCTTCTTTGGTCTGGTTATGTTTCAAGAATACTTCAACTCTTGTTTTTAGTTGGACCGATGAGGATCTTTTAACCGTGAATATCTTATCATCTAAATCACTTCCCCTATACACTTGCCATCGATCGTGCTTACTAGTCACCTTTTACATAAAATTCAAATCCCAAAACATAACCAAACTCAAAATATCTACCGATAAACAAAAAGAAAATATAAATTAGGGTGAAAGAAACTAATTTAAAACCTTCATTTTCATGGTGACGATAGGAGAGTCATTAGGATCAAGCAAAATCCTCTTGTTGTGGAGACCGAACAGAGGCGTTTTGACTTTAAACACTTTGTTACCGGTCGTGTCTTTCACCGTATCTCCGATGATGGTTAGATCCGAAGGCTGAGGACGAACAAACTCAGATCCTATGATTGGTATCGTGTTGCTCCTGTTATTGAGATCTTGTTCTGCCATTATTGGTGTGTTTGTTCCAAAGAGATGATGATGATGATAAAGAGAAGTTCAATCAAGTTTGAATTTATTGGGAGTATTTGGTTACGACCCTTTCTTTTCTACACTAAAATACTCATTAAATTCGAATTCAATGGTGTATAGCTGTATATAAATGATTTAAACATGCTGAATTTCTGTGTATATAAGATTTGTAAGCGTTTCTATAATTAAAAATCAACATTTTGATTTGTTTATTTTGCGATCAAATGTGTATACCACTTCAATATCTAGTGCTAGCTATTGAGAAGAGAGAAGGCTACCGTCACTTACAGGATTGATAAAAAAAGATGAAGTAAAGGAGGACACACATGTGACCTCTTGGTACGGAAAAAAATGTGACAACCATATAGTTATTTTGAAAGTGTGACAATCATATATATAGTAGTCTTAATCGAATATAGTCTATAACTTAGGGTGTATTGTTAGTATTTTCCTATAATGTGCTAATCATAAACCAACTCCAAGATTATGCTGAACATCTTAAAATATTTGTTTGTTCATTCATGATCAATTTCAATCTCATACCACCTGAGAAAATGAACTTTGAATAGAGAACATTTACGTTTACTTTGTAGTATGTTTTAGGTTAAACAAAAACAAATGTTAGCTGAGTTTACCCAAACGACATCGTTTAATAAACATTCTCCTGAGGTTAGACCAAAAGCGATTGTCGTCGTTGCGGTCACTCTCTTCCGGACACAAGCGTGACATGAGAGGCTTTGCTTCTTCAGCTTCTAGAGCAGCGGCGGCGGCAGCAGCGAAACCGGCCCAAACCCTAAATCCAAAACCCTTAATCTCCTCAGGTAAACCTACAAACCCTATCGACCAGCGTTACATTTCCCAAATCATACAGAGAAAAGATTGGTTCTTGATCCTTAGCCACCAACTTACCACTCGTCGAATTGATCTAAACCCTCGATTCATCATCAGCCTCTTGCAGAACCAAGAAAACCCATTACACTCCCTCCGAGTTTACCTCTGGGTCTCCAACACAAACCCGGTTCACGCAAAGGACCAGTCTTTAAAAACCGTTCTAGGGAGTGTTCTCTTCCGCAAAGGTCCTCTTTTGCTCTCTAAGGAGCTTCTCAAGGAGGTTCGAGACTCAGGGTTTAGGATTACTGACGAGCTGATGTGTGTTTTGATCGGAAGCTGGGGGAAGTTAGGTTTAGCTAAGTACTGTAACGATGTCTTTGCTCAGATATCTTTCCTTGGGATGAAGCCAAGCACGAGGCTTTACAACGCTGTGATCGATGCGTTGGTGAAGTCTAACTCTCTTGACTTGGCTTACTTGAAGTTTCACCAGATGCGTGGTGATGGTTGTGAACCGGACCGGTTTACTTATAATATACTTGTTCATGGTGTTTGTAAGAAAGGTGTGGTTGATGAGGCGGTTCGGTTGGTTAAACAGATGGAAGGTGAAGGGAACAGGGCGAATGTGTTCACTTTCACGATTTTGATCGATGGGTTTTTGATTGCCGGGAGGGTTGAGGAGGCGTTGAAGCAGTTTGAGACGATGCGGAGGAGGAAGATGAGTCCTAACGAAGCTACAGTGAGAACTTTGGTTCATGGGGTTTTCCGTTGCTTGCCCAAGTGTGAAGCTTTTGAGGTTTTGCTTGGGTTTATGGAGAAAGAGTCGAGCTTGCAGAGAGTGGTGTATGATACTGTGTTGTGTTGTCTTTCAAGCAACTCAATGGCTAAAGAGACTGCTATGTTCTTGAGGAAAATAGGTGAAGGAGGTTACGTGCCGGATAGCTCAACGTTTAATGCTGCAATGAGTTGTCTTTTGAAAGGGTGTGATCTTGTTGAGACCTGTGGGATATTTGACGGTTTTGTCGGTCGAGGAGTTAAGCCAGGGTTCAATGGTTATCTTGTGGTGGTTCAAGCTCTGTTGAATGCTCATAGGTTCTCTGAAGGTGACCTGTATCTGAAACAAATGGGTGTTGAGGGGCTTATATCAAGTGTATATGATTATAATGCGGTAATCGACTGTCTCTGCAAGGCTAGACTTACAGAGCGTGCAGCTATGTACTTAAAAGAGATGCAGGGTAGAGGTATATCTCCGAGTCTCGTAACATTCAACACTCTTCTTAGCGGTTATAGCTCAAGGGGGGATGTAAAGAAGGTTCATGAAGTAGTTGAGATGCTTCTGGAACACGGTTGCAAACCAGACGTGATCACGTTCAGTTCGATCATAAACTGTCTTTGTCGTGCAAAAGAGATAAAAGATGCGTTTGACTGTTTCAAGGAGATGTTGGAATGGGGGATTGAGCCGAATGAGGTCACATACAATATCCTCATTCGCTCCTCTTGCTCCACAGGAGATACTGGTAGATCAGTGAAGCTGTTTGCCGAGATGAAGGAGAACGGGTTAAGTCCTGACATTTATGCTTACAATGCGGTTATTCAGGTCTTTTGCAGGATGAGAAAGGTAAAGAAAGGTGAGGAGTTGCTTAAAATGATGTTGAGGATTGGTTTGAAACCAGATAACTATACATACAGCACTCTCATCAGAGCTTTAAGTGAATGTGGTAGAGAGAGTGAAGCAAGAGAGATGTTCAGTTCAATGGAGAGACATGGATGTGTACCAGATTCATATACTAAGCGTCTTGTTGAAGAACTTGACCTGAGAATGAGTGGACTCTCGAGAGAAACAGTTTCAGCCTCGTAGAAAAGTCTGTCCTCAATGAAGGATTTCGAATTTTCCAATGGAGTTAAAGGGGCCAGAATGGTTAACCGATCTGAAGAATTGGTAGGAAAGGGAACTCTTCTTTTCAGGTTAAAAGGTCTTGGAAAGAACCGAATGTTGCTTCTTTAAAGCATACACAAGAGAAACAGAGCATGAGTGAAGAAATCAGAACAAAGTATTAAGTTTTGTGGTGTGATTGATCAAAGGTTTTACATCTTTCTGAGACTGAGAAAGTAGCATTAATAGTGGTAGTGGCGGGTTAAGTACATGACAGTTAGCTCAATGCAAAATATGTTTGTATTTCTTACACTTGGATGGCTTCATCCCCAAATGTACCATTACAGTGTAAAATTATAGAAAACAATAATGTTCTTGCGGGATGAGTACTTAAGACTTATCGTGTGTTCAAGTGCCTGACCATTCTGAGAGTTACAAAAGTTAGTCTCTATCACTCTTGTGTTTAAGCTACTACTGCTGCTCTTGCTTGGCCGATGTTTGCTTCTTTGTAATATGCTCTGAAATTGGACAAATTAATTCCATCTTATGCAAGTAAAATCACACTGAGCCCGTGGAAGATTGTACATATTCATCATTGTTTCAAGTTTCAGCAGGGATCTATGTAAGGTCATTAGTTTTCTAGTAGTATAAAACTGATGCCTCATGGTCATGGGCTTGGACTATTGAATTAGGCCCACAGAATTCTTATTTTGATATATCTATCATTTCCAGCGTAAAGATAACATTTTGATATATCTATCATTTCCAGCGTAAAGATAAAATCCGCAATTGACAAATATTCACTATTTTCAATTTAATTGTTATTGTATAAGAAAAAAAATATTTTTAAAAAAATATTTTAAATTTTCAATGTAAAATTTATTAATAATATTTTTAGATTATTTTTTCTGTTTTCTGAAATATAGTAAACTATATAGATAGTTATATTTTAAAATATATAAAATTAAATATTTTTAATTTATATATATAAATTAAAATAAAATAGACCAAGTATTATTATATATGCAGTCTTTGTTCAATGAGGAAAGAGATTTTTCTTTAGTAGTCTCATTTTCATCTTTAATAAAAGAAAATAAATTAAGCTTCGATTTTCCCTCATTTTTTCTATGGATTATTGAGTTAAGTTCTGGTGGGTGGTAATTATAAAATTTTCCTTCTCCGAGGCATTTTAGTAAACGCAACATCTCCGAAAACTAGGGTTTCCGCCCCCGCCTTCCTCCCCTATTATAAAAATAATCTCCGTTTGTTTTGTCCGTTTCATAACCATTCGCTCTCTCTCTCTCTCTTCCTTATCATCAAAGTAGCTCGGCTCCGATCGTCGCTTCTGAAAAATGTCGGAGGGATCAGAAGAAACGAAGACAAAGGTTGATTCCACCGAAGAGTTATTGGATGTGGATAACGAGAACTGTAGTAGCAGCAGTGGTGGTGGTGGAAGTAGTGGCGAGACGAAGAGGACTTGCGTTGATTGCGGAACATTCAAAACTCCTCTCTGGCAAGGTCGCCCTGCCAGACCTAAGGTGAGATTTGTCTTTTCCCTGATCGTTTTGTTTAAGCTATATATATATATATAGAATCTTGGTCTGATGGATATGCATTTTGCTTTTTACTATGCAATTATTATGCAATGCTTGTGGGATCAAGAGCAGGAAGAAGAGACAAGCGGCTCTTGGAATCAAACCAGAGAAGAAAATCAGAAAAAGCAATAGCAGTGATAGTAGTGATCTGAGCCTCGATCATCATCGAAACGACAAGAACAAGATCAACAAAGATTATGATCACATAAGTAGTAGTAGTAGTAGTGATAGCAGCAAAAGAGTGAGTAAGTTTTTGGAACTAGGATTGGAAGTGCCGGTGATGAAGAGATCAGCAGTTGAGAAGAAGAGGTTATGGAAGAAACTCGGCGACGAAGAAAGAGCCACCGTTCTTCTCATGGCGCTCTTTTGCGGTTATGTTTATGCTTAAACAATAGAATAATTAAAAGTGAGAAGTTTTGATTAATTATTTAATTAACTTAGACATAGATTAATATGGATGACTGTGTACTAGCTAGTGATGTCGTTTTTTTTTTTTCTGGTTTCCAGTAATCAAGTAACAATTAATTAATTCAAGGTGTTTAAGTCAACGGACCATGGACTGTCCAGAATGGTCCCATCAGTTCGTGAAAAATGACCCATACGTACTGATAGGCTGATACGATCAGCCATCCATACTGCCTGAAAGGACCAAGGACTGTCCAGACTGCAGCATCAGGCCATGAATAATCAACCCATACGTACTGATATGCTGATATGATCAGCCTTATCCGTACTGAATGGAAAGATTTAACTCAATGGACCATGGACTGTCTGTACTAGTCCCATCAGTAAATGTAAAATGACCCATACGTTCTGGTAGACTGATAAGATCAGCCATCCGTACTGCCTGGGTGGACCAAGGACTGTCTAGACTGGTCCATCAGGCCATGAAAAATCGACCCATACGTACTGATAGGCTGATATGATGTCGTTCTTTCGCTAATCAAGTAACAATTAATTCAAGGTGTTTTAAATTTTTAGTCAATGAGGTTTGGTCATAGACTCGTAATTCTCACTCGCTTGCTGATGCGCGTGGGCTCATATCTCTGTAAATACTAGGCCCATAGAGACCAAGGAATTGGGCTTTTCGCGGCAGTCAAGAAGCGCGTGGTTGTAGTTGTCTTGTCTCCATCAACCGCGCCACTTTTACTTTAGTGTTTGGTCCATTGGCGTCACCTCTCATTTGATTTGAATTGATAAAATGATGATGTGGCTAACTTAAAGCCGTGGACCTTCCAAACTCGAGAACGATTCAAATTAAAAGTTGTCTTAACGGGACTTCCTTTCACGAAACCGCCTCTTTCTGGGTTAACCCCTGATATTACACAGTCAACTCAATTTAAGACCATTACTTTCATAAACATGCTTGTGTGAAATCTACACTAATCTTTTCTTTTGAACTATTGATTAGTTGCTCAAGTAAGAGCAAGACGTTACGATTAGTAGTAACTTTTAAAAAAAAAACGTTGGTCAAGAGGAGCTAATCAAATTGATAAAAACTGAAAATTCAACACAAACTAGATTTCAATTTGAATTTCAGTAAAGTGCATAAACGGTTAAAACGTTAAATAAATGACGCAAATTTTAGCATATAAACTGTTACAAATACATTAAAGCAATAGAATTGGCGAAGTTTTTCATTACTAGAATTAGGAAGACCACTTCTTTTGAATCGTCTTCTTCTCTGTCAGCATGGTCTATGTGTTCAAGCTCTCTGTCTTTTATGTCATTTTTAGACTGAAAATTACTCCTTCCGTTTCATTTTAGTTGTCGTTTTAGACTTGGACACACATATTAAGAAAATATTTAATTTTGCATATTTCCAAAATAAAAACACAACTACCAATACACATAACCACATTTCAATCAATAGAAAAATATATTAAAATAAAAAATCAATAAATTTTGCATTGAAACTATAAAACGACACTTATTTTGAAACGAAAATTTTACTCTACAACGACACTTAATTTGAAACGGAGGGAATATAAGAGAAAAAACATTACTCCTAGTTACTCCAAGTCTCCAACAATTTTCCAATCAGGTAACAATGTGTATCTTTTTATTTTCTCCCACCACTATTTAAATAGAAGTAAATGTAGACAAATGTTTACTCTACTCATATTCACAAGAGTAAAAATATTTTCTCTATTTTTCTCTCTTTCCCATTTTTATTTTCCGCTCTTTTTCACCTAAGTAATTTTCTCTCATTATTTTACTCTAACACGAACCAACCACACTATGGGAAATCAAACCAGTAAATTCACATTTACAGCGATTTAATGTTTCCATATCACTTTCTGAAATTAGAAAATACGTTTTCCTTTTTTTTGTATTTTCACGAAATCAATGCAAATTGAGTAAAAAATCTTCACAGCATATCTCATATACTAATATCACCCTTATTCCATTGCAACTCTTCCATAAAACACTCAAAATACACTGATATAAAAACAAGTTAAGTTCAGAAATATTGTAAACAAATATTCTCCGAACTAAGTTTCTATATAGATTTGGGTCAACGCGGAAATAAGTGATTAATTTTTTTTTAAAACTACATCCAATCTATTTCATAATTTGTCGTAACCTTTTGTTTACTACAACAAGAAAGAACACGAAACAATTGAATAATTCTAAAATGCGACCCCTAGAAAAAGCAATCAAAAGCCAAATATGAACGCGCACATAAATTTCATTACATCGTCTAACTAATCTGTTCTATTGTTTCACGCGGTCTCTTCATCTCTTCAAATAAGAAGACAAAGATTTTTCTGATCAGACAGAACTATGAGGAGTCTCATGGGTTTAATACTACTGCTGTCTCTCTTCACAACGACGTCGTCTCAGCCCCAAACTCCTCCACCACCGATCTCTCCCGCCGCTAACCTCTGCAACGGCGTCTTCCTCTCCTACACTTACTCAACCGGAACCCAAATCAAACCGAACGACACTAAAAGCCAGCCGTACCGGTTCGAGTCGGTGATCACGGTGCTCAACAACGGCAGAGATGAGCTTAAGTCGTGGCTCGTCTTCGTCGGATTCGCTCACAAAGAGATTCTTGTCTCCGCCACCAACGCGATTCTCGGAGACGGTTCTAGCCTTCCCGTTAGCGTCGAGAACGGTACGACGTTTGCAGGGTATCCCGCGGCGGATTTGAAGTCGGCGATTATGACGGCGGGTGACGTCACGCAGATGGAAGCACGTGTGGAGCTCGTGGGTACTCAGTTTGGTGTTGCGCCGCCGAATGTTCCGCTTCCTAAGAACATCACTCTTGTTAATGATGGTTGGTCATGTCCCAAATCCACTCAACGAGGTACACAAAAGAAAAACATTAATCAAATCTTGAAATTGTGTTATGTAAATGAAATTATCTTTTTTGTTTTATATTTTTAAGTTTAATTATTCAATATGTTTGGTAAGAATTGTTGCTTTTGATGTTGTGTGATCTTTGTGTTTGCTAATCTCACTAAGAAAGCACTAGAAAGTGTTAAAAAATATTCAAGAAACGATCACGTTGATTAGTTCAATTTTATATTAATCATTCGTTGAAAAAGTCTATTGCTTTTGTAGATTTCTTGTCAAAAGTTTGAATTAGTATCCAATAGCATATCAAATTAGACCTTTAAGTTGCTTAGTAGAATGGTTCTGTCTTCTAAAAACTTGTATATGAATTGGCTAGTCACCGTCTGCTTAGTTCCTAACGCTTTCTTAAACACTGTCTAAACGTATTTTCTCACCTATTTTACTGACATTTATATTCATTTTATGTTTTACTGACATTTTATAACCATTCTCTCTGATTTTATTCAGGTAAAAATGTTCTGCAAGTATGTTGCATGCCGGACACTAAAAACAAAACAGTTCCCATTGGTGTGAAGTTTCTACCAAGGCAACAAGGAGATTTAACCATCATGTACGATATAACAAGACCATATGCATCAAGTTACTGGGCGCAGGTCACTATAGAGAATCATAACCCTCTTGGTCGTCTAGATAACTGGGATCTAAGTTTTGCCTGGATGAAAGATGAGTTCATCTTCCAAACCAAAGGAGCTTATCCTAGCATTGTAGATTCATCGGCTTGCATCGATGGCCCGCAAGGAAAATACTATGGTGGAGTAGACTTCTCCAATGTCCTAAGCTGTGCAAGAAGGCCACATATTATAGACTTACCTCTGACTAAGTATAACGATTCCAACCTTGGACTTAAACCATACTGCTGTAGAAACGGAACCATCCTGCCACCTTCTATGGATCCAAGCAAGTCGAAGTCTGTTTTTCAAATGGAGGTTTACAAAATGCCTCCTGATGTCAACATCTCTGCTATTACTCCACCTCAGAGCTGGCAGATTAAAGGTAACCTTAACCCTGATTACAAATGTGGCGCTCCTGTTCGAGTTAGCTCGAGTGAGTTCCCTGATCCTAGCGGTTTACCTTCAAACCGGACTGCATTTGCTAGCTGGCAAGTGGTTTGCAACATCACTCAACCACCTATACCTAGCTGCTGCGTCTCATTCTCTTCTTACCTCAACGAGTCCATCATCCCTTGTAAAACATGCGCTTGTGGAGGTTGTTCCAGCAATCGAGTTGATAGAACATGCAGCACTACTTCACCAGCTCTTCTTCTACCTCCTCAAGCTCTTCTCATTCCCTTTGAGAATCGAACCAAGCTTGCTACATCATGGGCAGAGTTGAAACACAGACGAGTTCCAGACCCGTTGCCTTGTGGAGACAACTGTGGTGTCAGCATAAACTGGCATCTAGCCACTGACTATAGACGCGGATGGACTGCTAGAATCACAATCTTTAACTGGGGAGGAACCAACTTTGCAGACTGGTTTGCCGCGGTGGAGCTGAAGAATGGTGCACCAGGTTTTGAGAAGGCTTACTCCTTTAATGGAACCACAGTTGCTGTCAATGGGAAGAACAGCACTGTTTTGATGGAAGGGCTTCCTGGTCTGAACTATCTCGTTGCTGAGGTAGATGGAAAGAACCCAAGTAAGGACTTTCGGGTGCCCGGTAAGCAGCAGTCTGTTATCTCCTTTACCAAGAAACTGACTCCTGGGATCAATGTTGGTTCTGGAGATGGGTTTCCGACCAAAGTGTTCTTCAACGGTCAGGAATGTTCACTTCCTTCTACACGACCTATGAGCAACGGTTACAAAGGACATGCCTCCACCTTAATTCTCATAGTGTTACCAGTTTTAGCTCTCTTGGTTCTTTGGGTTTAGGAGTTTGTTGATTCTTTCTAAACATATATGTTACAAAACTAGTAGGGGTGGGTGCAGTGGTGCTTTGTGCAGCGTGAGATTCTTTTTACTTCTTTTATGGTTCGGGTTTGGTATTACACATTTATTGAACAGACAAATCTATGTGGTTTGCAGTCCGGTTTACTTCCCTCTATCCTGATTGGATTATCAAGAACTGTAAACAGCCTCACTACTTATTTGAGGACCAAAAAGAATCTCCAAGGAGAGTAACATATTAACTCCTAACATACAAAAAGTATAATAATACAAAGAATTTCTGATATAATCTGCATTTAAAACTTTCACGCAGATTATATAAATATTAAACAAATCTCACCAAGATTAGCAGATCATGATCGTATAAAATGATAACATTACAAATCTCCTATAGTCCCTCCGGTTTAACCAGGTTTTATCCAATCAAACCGGGATATCATCGATGGAATATGCGTCAAAGTCGAACTCGGTATCAACCGGTGCAATTCCTTCCTGTATCAAACACAAGACTTCTGTGTTTCAAGTTCTGTTGTTTAAGTCTAACGTTTCAACTACAACTGCTTGTAATGAAACATTATAAAACTGTATCCAAAAGTTGACTTATTATTAACTTATCCATAAAAAATGTATATACTCATAGATCATAATTATATTCAGGTTATTTGGTGGTAGTTTGCGTAATCATGAAAGAAAGCGTCTGAAACTGTTTATATATTTAATTTTGAAACGAGGACTCTAGTGTTAAAAACTGTGATATGCGTTCAGAATATGCTATAAGAGAAGAAAAAATAAAATAAAAATCAAACCTGTTTAAGAAGTGCGCTCATAAGATCTTCTTGATTACTATACTGCTCGTGGAACGTCATTGCCGCTGCTGTATCTACCGCCACTCTCTCCGACTTCACCCTCACTGAACTGCCTCCTCCGTTACCGTACACCTGATGATGTGGCACCATGCTCGGCGGTGGCTGGTTACGGCCATGATCGTTGGTTCTTGACATGGAAGAAGAAGAGTAAGCTTCTGAACTCGAAAACGCTACGGATTCTGCGTCAAAGGCTATTCCGATACTCTGCAGGTCCCAATCGTTATGTCTGTTGGAGAACATGTCGTGGCTAGGGGGAGTGAAACCTGGTTCCGAGCTGTTAACCTCTTCTTGGTAAGAAGAAGAATGTGGTCTCCGAACAGACAAGCCTGGTGCACTCGCTAAGGGGAAGCTGTTCACGGGGAGTTCTTGTTGGAAGTTGTTGAAGGCCAAGGAGATTGATGAGTGGTTGGTGTAACTTGTAGGTAACACTCTGCTGCTCTCCGGAATACTGCTCCTTCTCTCAGACATGCGGTTTGGTAACATTGTCTGCCTGGTGGATGATTGTGGCTGCTGACCAGCTTGAGGCATTAGCATTCCGCTGCTATGTCCGGCTCGAACAGCAGCAATCTGTTGTTGAATACTCATTCCATTACCCACCACTGGAAGCTGTTGTTGTAAACCTGTCGGGAAACCGTGAAGCAAGTTCATCTGCGGTTGTGTTTGTTGTCCGTGATGTAATCTTGTTTTCGAGTTGTCAAAGCTGAAGATGCTTCTCTCGTCAGGCAATCCTGACTTAGAGACCATCACAGGCCGGGCTAAACCAGCGGCTTGAAGCTGTGCAAGGCTCTGAACAGGAAGCTGACCTCTGACTGCTAACGCTTGAAGATCAAACCCATTCAATGACGAAAGAGGACCATAGCTCGCGTCTTGACCGGGAATAAACGAGTTGTTTAAGTTGCCATGATGCTGTGATACTACTCCCCCAAGCCGTCTTAGATATATCCTGTATTTCTGCAAGTCAACACAACACCAGTAAGAACATTCATATATGTAACTCAACTGCTTGTTCCAGTATAAGGCTTGTACCTGGAGGTGACTGGCTACGTTCTCTCGCGTTAGACTAGGAACATTCATAAGCTCCAAGATCTTCTTAGGAACCGCCTCTGCACCATAACAAAGATCATTTAGACCCAAAACGTTATTTCAGCAAATGCAATTGTAAGGAAGACATGGCCGGTCATGAACATAGGCTAAAATTATATAAGCCATTACTAAAGTATCTATAGCCCCTAAAATCTCAGACCGGCCGTTCTGAAAGAAGTTTTAGTCTTACTTTCAACGCCAAGCTGATTAACAGCAGCAACAAACTGTTGATGCAACTCAACAGACCAAACAACACGCGGTTTCTTCAGATTAGACGCATCCTCCTCCCCTTGCTCTTCCCCTTCTTGTTCTTTCCGCTTCCTTGAGTTGTTACCTTCGTTAACAGAGGAAGCGTTATCATCCTCTCCTCTCTGTTGCTGCTGCTGCCTCTCGCCTGTCTCTTCAATGCTCCCAGAATGTTCAGGTACGCTCCATTCACTCCTCCTCTTCCGAACCACGTGCTGCCATATGTTCTTAAGTGCCTCCATACGTACCGGTTTGATAAGGTAATCAACCGCACCGTGCGTGACTCCCTTTAGAACCACACTCTTTGAATCATCCGCAGACATCACTGAGTTGAAAACAAAAAAAAATCAAGATCAGTATCTGAAACCATATTAGTTCAGAGGTTGTATAGGGAAAGATTCAAACGTACTGATAACAGGTAAGTCCATCTCTAGACCGACATGTTCAAGAAGCTTGAAGCCGTCCATGTCAGGCATATGAACATCGCTGATAACAATATCGAATCCATGTTTGTTCTTCCGGAGCAGAGACAATGCCATCTCTGCTCTGTTGCATTTCGTTACTGAATGTCACAAAACAAAAACAAAAAAAAGTTTTCATCATAACCGAACTCAGATCACAGAGAGTCTTAACAAAGATCTCTTGAAACGACATTTGAACCAAACTCCAGTCAAAGCTCAACAACATAAGATCAAACAGTGTGATCTAAATCAAGAAAGTGAGATTAATATTGTAAATCTTAAAAAGTTTCTATTTTTGGCCGAACATAGTTAGTCAACCACCGAAACTCAAAACCATAAGTATACTCTCAAAAGAACATAAACTTTGCAAAGAATGGACCACAATCAGACCAAACACGCAAACACACATCATTACAAAAACCAAACCCAACAAAAAAAAAAGGATCTTTGTCTTTGTGAATTTCGAACCTTCGTAGAGACAAGTTCTGAGCATCCTCTCTAAGATCATAAGACAAGTCGGGTCATCGTCAACGACAAGAACTCGAAGACGCGACGGAAACATCTCCGCGGTAGACTCGCCGCCTTGGTTTCTACCGGAGGTCGACCCAGCAGCTGATCCGAGTCCTCTCCCGTGACTCGGATTCATTATCTCTCGAAAAAAGCAAAAAGTCTGAACAAAAAAGGAATATATTTCCCAGAATAAAGGAGGCGAATTTTTATTGGATTGAACAAGTTTGGATTTTAAAAGATATCAATTGAGAATAGGAGTTAATGAGAGTGAATATGAATCTGAGAGTAAAACAAATCTAGAGAGAGTTGAAGAAGACATGGCTTGGCTTCTTGTCTCACCTTTAGAGCTCTCTCTGTTATTTTAATGTGATAAGAGTAAGCTAAGTATTAAAACTGAAACATGATTCACTATATATGCCTATTATTATATTACATGCCCTTTATTTTTCATCTTTCTCTAGATTTACACCACTCGTTTATACAATTTCCCGTTACATCCTTTTTTATATATTTTCACTTTTTGAAATTTAGTTCTTTATATATTACATGTAAAAGTTGATATTTTTCTCTAGGTTGTTAAACCTGATAGAGGCTTTTGCTCTGTTTTTTTCTTGGATTTTGCATGTTTGATTTTTAGATCTACTTATTATCATCTTCTGATTTTATTCGGATTTTGCATGGTTACATATGATCTAACTCTTTTAGTTTTTTCCGTTTATTTTTTTATTTAATTACATAAAGCAGTCATTTATTTTTGTGTTTTTATTTTCTTTTTGTCACATCCCGTATTGGTTAGTTCTGGTTTCACATCTTGTAGTTCAAATAGATCTTCGAGGTATGATGTTGTAGAAATATAATAGGATTTAGGTTTCCTTCAGTTCGCCAATATAATAGGTAAGAATGGTTTTTTCTTCAAGCATATTTCTAATTTTGATGTTCTTGGTTATTTATTGGGTTCGAGGATATGTTTTATGATTTGAAGATTGTGCTTTGTGATTAGCGAATATTAGTTTGGTGTTTCATATTTTCTAATTAGTTTTCTGTGTGTTTGAGACTTCATTTTTTCTTTATTTGGAACTTAGAGCACCATTAGTGGTATAGTATCTCCACAAACTGTCTAGTTAATTTTCTATTAATATTTTTTATGTAATTAAAATTAAATTAAAAAAAAAGAAAAAGCAATCATACATTACCTTCCACCTAATGAATTGGGTCTCTAACCGTTCTCACCACGTTTCTTCTTCAAGGTACGATTCTTTACTATATACTTTCTTTTTCTACTTTTTTCAATTTTTAAATAGTTTAATTGTTAGAGAATTGTGGGAAGATACCACCACTGCTTTCCTGCCTTTAGACCATCTCCATCAGAGGTTTTTAGGGAGGGATTCTTAGTGGGATTTAAGAACCGGTTCTTAACTTTAACAAAGAAAAAGTTAAGAACCGGTTCTTAAATCCCGCTAAGAATCCCTCCCTAAGAACCCCTCAATGGACATGCTCTTAGTCTCTGAAAGTTTAGAACATGTCGATTCAGTATCTCACCAATGTATTTCATCAAAGCATTCTACCTTGTAATCTTTTTTGTTTTGTTTTTTACGACATAGTCTTTTCGTGTTAATGAAATTTTAGTGTTAAAAAAACGTTACGTGTAAAAAGTTTATTCATGTATATTTACTTATTTTCTGTTGATTTAACTATTTTGCTTGAAACTATAATAACATAGCTTTTTAGTTGATCAATTTTAGTTTAAACATTTTCCTTTAAATATCATTTAAAATTTTCTTTTGTGTAACCATTGGAGTTTGGAATGAAGAAAGTTATGACTTATGAGATTACTGGATGTTGCTTCTTAATTTAGGTCAAATTATTGATTGTTAATTAGTGGAACATAAGGGTACAATTTTCAATTCTTTGAAAATGTAAGGGTATAGAAGTTAGTATAGTTGGAAGAAATTGGGTCCCAAGACCCTTGATGGGTGGATCCAGCTCATGCATGAAAACTTTAATTAACTCATTATCTAAAGTTATAATCCACCCATTAGCAGATTTACATTATTTTTGTTATTTTGCCTTCTCTTTATATTCATTTTGTACTACTAATTCAAGAAATGGAATTTGCCTAAACAAAGAGGTGATTTTCTTATTTTTCTATTTAGAGGGGTTCAATGACTTTGCTAAATTGCCCTTTAGATATATTTAATTGAGAAACCATGCTTTCTGTCTTCTGGGCCTACATGTATTAAACTAAATGGTAAAACAAATATAAACAACCATTAAATAAAACAAAACAATACGTCGACGCACATTCAAGCGTATGATTAAGGTTCCAAAAATGCACCTAAGCATATTCCATTATCACGTACATGTTGATGTTGAGCAAGCTCCAGGTTTTCATTCAAACTACTTGTAAACCCCAAATAAATGAAAAAACTATGTAACTCACCAGTCTCGTAATTTTATTATGCTGTTAAATATTTAAATTTGATTTCTCAAAAATCATTTTTAATTTTTTCTTAAAAAAATCATTTTTAAAAACAAAAGGTCATATATAGTTATATGGTATAGATATATCCTATATGTACATCAATTAAAACGTGGGATACTGGATACATAAACAATTTAAATGCCTACTTTGAATGATTTTTTTTTTTTGAACTTAACCTACTTTGAATGATTAATAGCACCATATGCCCACCAATCGTCTTTTACCCCGAAACATTTTTGTAATCCCATTTGACTATTCCTACGTATTATAAAAACAGGATAAACTAGTAACCATTCTATCAAATAATTACTTAGGTTATCCAAGTTTAGTGAATACTTTGCTTAAACAGGTGTTTAGCACTATCGACATGTCACATATTTTTTTTAATTAATGACAGCTTTTGGGTGCGTCATACGACTCTCATTTGCATATCAAGTAAACGAACTGTTTATCGTATATTCGTATTTAACAAAAAGAAATCTCAAAAACACATACCAAAAAGCAAATGCATGTAGTCTAGTAGTTTTTTTAATCATCATATATTAAATAAAACAAACTAACTCGGAATTCTGTATATATTACCACTATAAATTCGACAAAGGGCAAGAGGTCCATGTAAGTATTTAAATAATGGCCCAGATTATCCTCCCTTTGTATACATATTATCCGGTTTAAATTAATTTCTGTAAACCGAACTTTGGTTTAATATATACCCAACTACAACACAGTATCGTTCTGATTTAGGGTTTAATCAAAGTTTTAAAGTTTTCTCCGGAACTCTTATCTCTCTCTCTGTCAACCAGACGCCTCCACTCGAGGTCAAAGCTTCTCAAATCAACGGTTATCATGTCTTCCGGCGGCGGAGAATCATCATCCTCGATAGGGAAGATGAAGAAGAACAAAAGAAGTCATAAGAGGAAGCGAGAGGAAGAGCTCGAACGCTTGGATTCACTTCCGTGGAGCTCTACTATACCTATCGGAGAAGACGACGAGGGAGAAACCTTCTCCACTCTCTTTGCAGGTTCAGACGAGCTTGACGGAGGTAAAGTTTTTTCCTTTGGACATTGATTCATTGATCCATGTTGTTGTTAGTTCACGTAAAGTCTGAAACTTTATAGTTCGTCTGCGTAGGTTTTCTTTCACTTGAGGAAATTGATGAAGCTGATTACAATCTTGCGGATGTTCCTATGGCTGAAAGTGGCAAAGCAAAGAAAGGGTTGAAGTCGAAGAAGCAAGCTCATGAAAATAATGAAGAGGCAGTGGAGGAGATTACTGAAGAAGAAGGTGGAGAAGAAGAAGGAGGAGAAGAAGACATGAAAGTAGAGGGTGATTTGGAGAGTCCTAAGAAAAAAGAGAAGAAATATAAAAATAAGAAGAAGAAGGAGAGAAAGAAGAGAGTTAAGGTTGAGGCTGAAAATGTTCAGGATTCTCCTGCTGGTTAGTGTTTCCTGTACTCTTTTGTTTTAAGGTTTTGGTGCAAAAAGGGGTAATCAATACTCGGTAGTTGTTATATGACAAAAGTTTTCTTAGGGATACTAAAATTTGGAAAGAACTACCTTAGTAATGTTGTTGATGTTGGTCTTCTTCACTTGTATCAATCCAAAAACACTACGTGTGTGGACGTATCTTTATTTTAGACCCAGTTGAAAGACAATTTAGTCTGCTTTTATTTTTAAGCTTCACAATTGATTTGTATTTGATGGCTCAGTTTTCAAACAATACTCTTTTGCTGAATCTCCTGTTACTTTATTCTTAGTGTTGTCATATTATACTGATATATATATCATCACTTGTAGACGTTAGCTGTGATGAGGAGGATAACAAAGCAGAGGAGCTAGATGGTGAAGAAGAGATTCCCCCGGAGTTTAGTGCATGGAGTTTGATGAGACTTCATCCACTACTCATGAAGTCCATATACCATCTCGGGTTCAAGGAGCCGACAAAAATCCAGAAGGCTTGCTTTTCTGTTGCAGCTTTTCAGGGAAAGGTTAGATGACCTGCTTAAGTTTCTACGAATAACCTATATTTTACTGATGCATGGTTCATATTTGGATTACAGGATGTTATTGGTGCTGCAGAGACAGGGTCTGGAAAGACGCTTGCTTTTGGGTTGCCCATACTCCAACGCCTCTTAGATGAGCGGGAAAAGGCTGGTAAATTGCTTGCATTGAAGGGTGAGGAAGCGCAGAAATATTCTGCAGATGGCTACTTACGAGCTCTTATCATCACTCCGACTAGGGAACTTGCTCTACAGGTATCTTTTAATATCTTTTTTCTTATGTTTCCGGCATGCTTCTTTGTTCACTTGTGGGCATGCTCATTGATAAACCGCTTCTTTTTCCAGGTGACGGAACATCTTAAGAATGCTGCCAAAAATCTCGGCGTCAGGGTCGTTCCTATTGTTGGTGGGATGTCATCAGCAAAGCAGGAAAGGCTTCTGAAAGGAAAACCAGAAATAGTTGTTGGAACTCCAGGAAGGTTATGGGAACTTATGTCGGCCGGAGAAAAGCATCTTGTAGAGGTATGTAATGTATAATCGTTATAGGTATTTTGCTATTCTTAGACACTGTCTAATTGGGTATGTCTTTTTCCTGATCCTCTTTGGCAGCTGCAATGCTTGTCTTTCTTTGTGTTGGATGAGGCTGATCGAATGGTTGAAGGTGGGCATTTCCGGGAGCTGCAGTCTATCATTGACTTGCTGCCAGTGACAGATAAACCAAATGAAGGGAAAATGCAGAGTTCTGAAACAGTTTCAGACGCCCCAAAGAAGAAAAGACAGACATTTGTTTTCTCAGCTACCATAGCACTGTCTTCGGACTTCCGTAAAAAGCTAAAGCGTGGCTCCTCGAAGTCAAAGCAGTCATCTTCTGGTGAAGTGAATTCTATCGAGGTTTTGTCTGAAAGAGCTGGAATGAGAGATAGTGTTGCCATCATTGATCTGACTACTGCTGCTATTTTGGCACCAAAGATTGAAGAATCTTTTATTAGGTAAGTGAGGACTACAGGCTTCTACTCCTTATTTGCTTGGAAAACATCCAACAGTCTTTGGTGAAACTTAGTTTCTTGCTCTATCTCTGTGTTCTTAGCATTGGTATCTTGTAACAAATTACAGGTGCGAAGAAGAGGATAAAGATGCTTACTTGTATTATATTCTGAGCGTCCATGGGCAAGGACGGACAATTGTCTTCTGTACATCAGTGGCAGCTTTGCGGCATATCTGTGCGCTTTTAAAGATTCTTGGAGTCGATGTTTGCAAACTCAACGCAGATATGAAGCAGCAAGCTCGGTTGAAGGTTCAACTTTCTATAGTTCGCCAAAATACTCGAGTATAATTTTGTTGCTTGATATTTTTACTTAGCATCTATGCCTTTCCACCCTCTTTATTTGTCACAGGCAATGGACCGTTTCCGTGCAAGCGAAAATGGAGTACTCGTTGCAACAGATGTTGTAGCAAGAGGAATTGATATCAAGAATGTCCGAACTATCATTCACTACCAACTACCACATTCAGCAGAAGTAAGCTGAGACTGACTCTTAAAGCTTTCTAGTTTTTCTTTGATAGCATTTATACAAGCTCTTAGCCTTTTTATCCATATAGGTATATGTACATAGAAGTGGAAGAACGGCTAGAGCATTCGCAGATGGATGCAGCATAGCTTTGATTGCGCCGAATGATTCATCAAAGTTCTACACGTTATGCAAGTCATTCTCTAAGGTACCAAAATTGTATATATCTTCAAAAGTTAGTCTCTCGTAAAGAAAACACCTTGGTGGGTGATGCTGAAGTAGGTTTATTCACTTCAGTTTTGCCACTTTCATGCTAAGGTTCCTTTGTTTGTGCTCACAGGAAAGCGTAAAGATATTCCCTTTGGATAGCTCTCTAATGCCAGCTGTGAGGAAGCGGTTATCTATAGCACGTCAAATAGACCAGATTGAACGAAAAGGGTCGCGGGTAAATTCTTTGATCAAATATGCTGAATGCTCTGCCTATGGTTTCGTTGTGATGCAGCAAGAAGTCCAAGTTTCTATTACATTGTTTAATATAATATTCATCTGGAAATTTTGAAATCCTAGCCTATGTGAACTTTTTAGTTGGCTGTGTTAGTAGTAGTAGCTTAACACACACACTGCCTTCATCTGATTGCTTCTTTGTAGCTCTCCCCATTGGGTACTTAACTTCAATCTTTTGTCGTTGGTATTTGCTATGCAGGAGAGAGTAGACAGGACCTGGCTTGAGAAACATGCCGAGTTGATGGAACTCGAGTTGGACGAAGATGAAAGCGAAGAGGAAAAAGTAGACAATGTTAGGCAGAGAAAAGCGACCTCATCACAACTAAAAAAGCTGAAGGAGGTTTGTCACTACTACTCTGAATAAAAGTTCTGAAGGGAGGTTGGTCACTATTATTCACTTCTAGTTCTGTTCAATTCGCAGGAACTTAGCTCGTTATTATCACGTCCTATGCAGCCTAAGAAATTTTCAGACCGTTACTTTGCTGGGGTAAGTTTTGTGTCTCGGTTCAGCTGAAGAAATAAAACTTTAGCTCTCTTTAAAACAGAGATGCCGCAGCACATGAGACTTATGGCATATTTTTATTTGTTTGTCCCCAGCGTGGTATGTCGCCACTTTTACAGAACCAGCTAGCAGAGTTAACAAATCAGAAGCAACAACAAGTGGCAAGTGTTGGAGATAAAAAGAGAAGAAAGCTTGTTGTGGTTTCCCAGAATTGCATCGAACCTCTTCAAGCCCTTCGTGATGGTAGTAAAGAGGTACTTTTGTTCTTACAACTCTCTCCCATTCCCCCTATCTCGAATCACCTTCTCAGCTTGACCTTGATGACTCGGTGGTTCCAGATCCTTAATTACTGTTTACACTTTTACATTTTTTTGATAAATGTTTCTACCAGTGTTGGCATGATCATATCTCTTTACTGATGTTGTTGTTGCTTTGTTCAGGTGATGAGCATGAAAGGCCAGAGTGCAGATAAGAGGCGCGATATAGCGACCTTGAGGAAGAAAAGAAAGGAAGAGAAGATAGGTATAATATAATATAACTTTTTATTTATTTATTTGTTGTTTGTGCCCAGTAATGGACTAAGTTGAAACTTAAAACATATGTTAACTGTTTAGTTGTCTGCAAATTTTCAGGTCGGCGTGATCAGCGAAGGGATCAGAAGAAGCAGAGAAAACTAATGGCTTCTTCTTAAGTGGTCTTTTACCAAACTTTTGTTTTATCCAATCAGATGTTTTCTTTTTAATATCAATACTATTAAAAAGGGATCATTCTTATTTTATTCCTTAATGAAATACTTAATTTTTCCAAATGTGTTATTACTATTTCAAAGGACAATTAAATCTCATTAATGGTATAATTGTCACTTTTGGGCTTAAATAACTTATAACTATATAATTAACTATAATCAAATCAGGCTTAAGGGTTTAATCTCCATCTATATAACAAATCAAATAAAATCAGGTTTATATAAGTAATAACTATATATGTAAGTGTCACTAATTTGTTTAAATAATTAGTGTGATGTAAATTCAATTAATGTTATGTAACTTTATAATAATTTGACAAAAATATTTCTGGAAACAGTCAGATGCGTCTTGCTGGACGTTTTCCCTTTTTTTGACTAAAGATTTAGTATTCTTCTTTTGGGACATATATAGTTACTCAAGAAGCACAATGTACATTACACGCCAATTTACAAAAACATGATCAAACTCTTAATCACTCGTTTCTAATCTTAACAACTGTCTTCACAACATCTATTATTCTATGTAAATGTGTGTATATATGACATTTTTGTTGTTGAAGCTCAAAATACATTGATATATGTATTAGAGGTTAAAAAAGAGTGAAACTAAGAAGGGTGAAAGAAGAGACAAAGAGCAGAGATATCATCCATGGCGATGCTTCTTCTCTTCCTACGCCAAAGCATCATAGCTCTCTCCACCAGTCTCTTTGCGCTCTTTCTTCTCTCCTTGACTCCTCTTACTATCTCCACTGCCTCATCATTTGTCATCACATCCCACATCTTCATACACATACATACATGATAATGTAAGTTATATATGTCTATATCCTGATTTAGTTTTAAAAGTAAATAAATAATTTGATATATTACCCCATCAGTGGCCAAGATGAGGAACTGGTCCTTGTCGGTTATCTTTCGGTATGTTACTTCCGGTATAGAGACTAAACCAAAGTCTTTAAGACAGTAATCTCCAAACGCTCTTGAGACAGCTAAACCGAGTGATCTGCCATTTGGCATGCCTACACGGTACACTCCCGGTTCATCATCTAGGCAAAACAATCGTCCATCTGATTGTTTTATCCGTTCTGCTTCCTCTGTTTAACCGGGAATTAAAACATACCAATTGTTATAGAATTTTTTCCATCTGAATACTTTAACTGTTAAATATGGAAAGGCTTTTGGAGATATACCGGGAATGTTCGGTTTAAAGTCTACTGATAGCTGAACCGGTATTAAACCGCTTCCGTCGTCAGAAGTTGTTGCTATTACTGCTCGTGAGTCACCGGCGTTTGCTACAACAAGATGATCACCCTTCAAAAGCAAACATCAAATTTCAAACATTTAGCAACTTTTCTACGTGAACTTCATTATCATATTCCATATGATTCATAATAGGTTACTGTAGACGTCTTAAATACAATGATACGGTTTGTTCGTTTGGCTAGCTATGGCCATAAGTAAAAACCGGTTCTGACCAAAGCCAAATGAAACATTAATTTAGGGTCTCAAAAAAAATTTGAGTTATTATATATAAACATAAGCTTCCAAATAAAATTGTAAAAATATGTACCTGCAAGACGGCAGTTAGAGCGGTGCAGCCGCTGCAGTAAGAATCAATGGAAGGATGGATCTTGAGATCAAGATCAATGAGTGAGAATGTTTTCAGGTAAGATTGCTTCCATATATCAAACGGAGAGAAACATTCCGGCGAAGATGATAAAGAAGCAAGAGTTTGTTGCCATTGGCAAAGTAGTGAAGATGGAAATAACTTTTTCACTCTTTTGGTTATCACATGTCCCCATGGTCCATGTCCATCGAACATCCCACAAAATGTTATGTCTTCTTGGCACCCAAACCCCTATATTATAAAAACAAGTTGTAATTTCTTTTTTTTTTTTTTGGTCAATAAACAAGTTGTAATTTCTCAACTATCATATTTACATAAAACTTATTAACTAGATCATATGATTCCATTTAATTATATTCTTCTGCCACTAATAATACACATGAAATGAAAATTACATAATATATACTCACTCCGTTTCATATTACTTGTCGTTCTAGGTTTATACACATATATGTTTTATAAACATATGATTTTGTATATTTCCAAAATAAAAACACAATTACTTATACACCTAACCATATTTCAACCAATAGAAAAATAAAATGAAGAATCTTATTAAAACGAAATTTTTTTTTTGCAACGACAAGTAATGAAACAGAAGTAGTATTTAGTACCTCCCAAACAATGGCACGGTCTTGGTTGATTCCTTTCTCACCTCTATTAGAACAAATAGAGGTGAATCTCTTAGAAGTTTCAGAGTTAACAAAGCCTGATGAACCAAGCAAAGTCGAGTTCTTCTTGGCATCTTTCATCAACGATTTTGCGATCTCTCTCCCTCCATCTTCATCTTCTGATATATATTTTCCTTTCTTCATCGATACACTTCTCGCCAACCCGTCCAAGAAAGCAGGCAGAAGCACCATTCTCTAGTGCTCTTACGACCCTACAGTAACTATAGATAATAACGTTATGAATAAGTTACAGTTGTTCCGATTAATACCAAGTGATGCGAACTTAGGTATACATACATAAACATAATAAATGAAAAAAAAAGATACATCAGGTTTAATTTGCAAATTACCCTTTCTTCCGGTGAGGATTCTTGATCGGAGTTTCTCTGTTGATGACTTTTCCTGTTGCTGGATTTACTACTTATAAGCTGGTGAATGGTCTCTATGACTCATCATCTTTCTCTTTCTCTCCTTCGACTATTCTAAGCCTTTTATTTTATACAATACATTCTTTTTTGCATGTCGATGAGGACACGTATATGATAAGCATAAAGTTGACGACAACTTTTTAATATATATACATCGTTGAAGGCTATAACAAGTGGTTATATTTGGTCAGTTTAAGGAAACGTATATATATGTTATTGGTTAAAAACGTATATATGTTTATTTTGATAAAAGAAGATTCAGTGGTAAAATTGCATCACATCCTATATACTTCAAAGGAGATACAAAACTAAGAAATTATAGGTTTACACTCATATATATATGTATAAACAAATCACAATAACATAAATCATGAACACTTTATATCTAAACAAAATACTCTAATTAAGATAGAGTAATTCAACATAATACAAGGCTAAAATTATATTATAAGAATACAAGCTCTTCTGTTTACTTGTTATAGGTATATACATATACTCGTAAACGAATTATAAATGCACGAGTTTCTGTACTAGAGTCCAAAATACATATAGGATAGCCAAGTAAAAAATTACTTTGAAAAGCTATTTGTATGTCAATTTGGTGTATTATATCTATTAAAGATGTATTTTTCGATCAAATGGTGTATTTCAGACTTTAAAAGGGTATATGCATCTATACAACATGCATTATGGAAGTGTTAGGCGAAGATGTCATTTCAACGCAATCATCAAATGGACATATGTTAATTTCGAGGTCAAATGACTCGAACCCGTTACAACAACCACAGTGAATAACCAATCAAAAACTTCATCACCGATATAAAATAAAGTTTTAACACCGACAACTGAATCAATTATAGCTGCTTAATACCTCATTGTGATAGAGATGTATATACTTTTAAATAGTAAAACGTCAAGATTAAATGTGGTTGTGGAAGCAAATCAATATATTAATGAATGTGGTGGAAATATAAAATGATATCATGTGGGGTTTGTTAAACAATAAGCACTTGTCGTAAAAAGTTGTGGCTGTGAGAGGTCCTCGAATCTAAAAGCTAATGGTGGTAAGTGCCTTTGATCCAAAACAACTCTTATCTTCAAAAAAAAACTATTCTATTACACCCTAATTAGTCAGATGATATGTTCCTATCATTCAAATGTAATAACAATTATAACATAGAAGAAATACGTGTGTATATATAATCACATTTAAGTGGGGTCTTTAATCACCTTTTAGTTTGCTTTGCTTTTTTGTTTTTACTAAAGAAAAGCTTTACTTTTCCTTGCAATTTACAAATCAACTTTATTCATCTATATGTTTTATGCCTAAATATAAATATGCATATGTTAGATTTTATACATGTCCACTTCGCTAGATTTATTAGGTAACCATAGATATCAGTGCTTACGACTTTCATATTAAAATTTCAGTTTGAATAATTTTAATTAGGAGAGTGCGGACTTAATGATGTGGGCGGTACTTCGTGATAATATTGTACTCACTCCGTTTCGCAAAGAGTGTCATTTAAACACATTTCACGCATATTAATAAAATAATAAAATATATTAATATACCCTTATTCATTATACAATTATTTAAATAAAAATAATTTATCTAATTATTTATTGGTTATTTAAAAGGGTAAGAAAGAGATTTAATGAAAAAAATTGTATTGGAAATACGAAATGACACTTTTTTGAAACAACACTAAAAAGCTAAAATGACATTCTTTATGAAACAAAGGGAGTAGTAAATAAAGCTACAAACAAATTTTATGAAAAGAGATAATATAAATTATTATGCGCTACATGGAATATGCTAAATGCATGGTCACAATGGAGCAAGCTAACGATCCATATCTAATTCCTATTTGAGAAAGGATGAAATAAAAAGGTTTATGTACAATGATTAATTAACTATATACTATTAAGCTACAATGTAATTTAATTTAATTTATTTCTGGTAACCCCTGCAGTTGTATCTTGTAAATGTGTGTGTTTACGTATACAATTGACCACCAAATCCTCCACATGGTATTACTTAACTTTTCATCTTTGAATTTTCTTTTGTAAGTTGGGACATAACACACAAATAGATACAAACAGTCGAAACAAACACATGACACAACGAAGAGATGCAAGTGGCAAAGATGGAGTTGTTTGATTCAGAGGCAAACAACAAGAGACATAAACTCAATGTCACATGTCTCCTCGTGGATCTCGACTCCGACATTAGTTTATTCACTAGTCTTCTTTCGCATACTTACAAATCATATGTGGGTGGCTGCAGTGACAGTCATGAAGGGAAACTATAAAGGAAAACTATAAGAGCCTGTGTTTCCGACCTTTTCTACAATAGATAAAATTTCAGCCGTTCATTTAATGTTATATCTTGTAGTTCACTTGGTTAATGCATACTATGAATTAGTCAAAGAGCTGAAAGTTTCGATTCTTCCATTTTATTTTTACCAATTTTGTTATTTTTATTACTTTTGGGCTTCCAGCATAAAATATTTTAGGATTAGGTCTGGGTGACTAACAAATTTAAAAACTAGACATAAGATAGTAAATATTTATAACGTTTAGAAAATGACTTTGTTTTTTCTTTCTTTACATCAGAAGAGATCAACCAATAATAGCAAAACGGCAGAACAACGAGAGATGAAACCTTTCGATTCTGATTTTATGACCCGGACCATAAGACCCGACTAGTCCCTGATGTCTAGGACAAGAGATGGTTGCTTAATCCCCTCCCAACATAGGGGTGTTAATAATATTTGCTCAGCTTCTTTCAAGTTTTAAGACAATGGATTCAACAAATTGGTGAACGAGAGTGTGACTGTTGTTTCTCCACTTTTGTGATTTTTGCTAGCCTTGTTCTTAGCACTTTTGCCTCAAACTGGTTAGAGAGCGTCTTCTCGGCCTTGGACTTGTGGCACACACTTGTTTTTGAACACGTTACACTTGGCTTTTATATACATATCGTGGTACACGTGCTTGTCGATCTTGTTTGCCTCATAGAACTTGCTAAGAAAACGACTCAACATGAATTTGGATCCTATCATCAGATTGAACTATAGTGTTTTTGGGTCAGCGAATTATGTTTCACTTGTCTCGTTGCTAAATTTTGCCTCTTCGTCTTTTAATGGACCATAGTTTTGGCCCATTATATTTTGTTGTGGATAACATATGATTCGTTCATTCTTAGGTTCACTTAGGCTCTGTTCCTTTACGTTTAGCCAGTGACGGACCCAAACTTAAAATTTAGAGATATCATAAATTGGTTTTTGTCCAAAATTAAAATAAGTTAATGAAAAATACAGTAAAAAACTACAACTCATGGAGTTGAACTCAGGTTAAGTGTGTCAATAGAGGGGAAAGTAAGCCAAATGAAATAACTAATCTTCTGTTAAATGTAGTAAAATAGCTGTAATATAAATTTAACCTATGTCAACTGGTCCACCTCTGCGTTTATGACAGCAGAAATTACAACAACAAAAAACACATGGCTTAGTGCTTATACTACATGTTAGGGTAGGCTATCAGTTCGTATTTTAGCTTCTCTTGCAATAGATTTGAAGAAGAAAAAAATTGTGACAGGACTTATTTAGCCTCATAATGATTGATCTTGCATAAGGTGAATATAGATAGGCTTACAATCTTTTAATTTGTGAAGCTGAAAATACTACAATAGTTTTTTTTCCCGTCAACTACAAGAAAGGGACAACGGCTTGTTAGTATAAAACAAAATGCACTGAAAATGATTGCCTCCACGATATTTTTAAGAAAATAAAGTTTACATTGATTGGCTGATTGCCGAGGAAGACAAAATAAATGGAAAATCCGACAATGGTTGGGTAATACATACATACATATGCATTGTATTTGACAATATAATATACATGTATCATACCCTATACGTTAACCTTATCCTACGTACACAGTACGGATCTTACATCGTCTTACATGTGGGGAGAAAAGGATAACGATTGAAACTGCTAGAGAAAAGCAATTGTACTGATCTATGTCATCGTGTTTATAATATTGTGATATATATAGAATATGCAACTCATCAAAAATAAATCGAAACGGCACCTTACTAATAAGTTGTGAGCAACTGATATTTTATAACTATTAACACATATAACTTGGTTGTCCAGACGTGACTGGTTGGATACACATGAACACAAAACGTTTCAGTTATACTGACTTGAGTTTGAGTACTACATGATAGGTCATGTGAACAATGGTTATTATCTCGATACGGTCTGAACATTATCATGATGTATAGGAGTATTAGTTAAGATAAACATCACTAGATGATATTATTTCGGTTAATTTAATATTGAGTAAATTATCAATCACACCGAATAAAAGCGATGAGTAGTATTAAATTACTAATGATTTTAATTGAACGATAAAACAAATAGACAATGTCGCGAAACTAATATCCCCTCCGTTTCATATTACTTGTCGTTGTAGGAAAAAATTTTTGTTTCAAAATAAGTGTCGTTTTAGAGTTTCAATGCAAAATTCATTAATAAGATTCATAGGTAATTGTGTTTTTATTTTTCTATTGGTTGAAATATGGTTAGGTGTATAGGTAATTGTGTTTTTATTTTGGAAATATACAAAATCATATGTTTTCTTAATATGTGTGAATAAACTTAGAACGACAAGTAATATGAAACGGAGGGAGTAGTATAGATTCTTTCAATCTATGGAAACATTGTCGGGACCCACTTAAATTCTTATTAGACCAACTAGGCTTCGAGGTTCATGCATCTAGAAAACCAAACTACATGGCTTTGTATACGTTAGACAATCGAGAAACGATAGGATTAGTTTAAGGACAGGGGACATGGTCGGTCCTGGGTAAAGTACCTTAAAATATTGGTTATCATTTTTCAAAAAAGAAAAAATTAATATTTCAATTCGTTTTAGAAAAAAAAATTATTTCAAATTATATGATATTTTTAAATTTTTAATATAAAATTTATTAACAGTTAATGTTATATGACCAATAATGATATACATTTTATTTTATTATTAGTTAAATTGTGATTGGATAAATAATTGTTTTGTATTAAAAATATAAAAAATTAATTATTTTTTTAATCTATATGCATAATAATAAAATAATTTATATTAAAAACGAAAAGAGTATACATAAGTAATTATAGTTCTCAAAATTATAAAAACATTTATTGAAATTTACTTAAAAATGTTTATGTGGTTCTGAATTCCAAGATCAACTATGTTCACGGATGAAACATGGTTAAGCTTTGTTTATGGGTGAAACATATTTACATTGTAACAAATGTTTAGCATCTTAACTACGTACATCACGTTTTAGACAAAGTTTATAGACTTCAGAAAGTTAAGCAATTATAACAATTTACGCTCAAAATAATGTTTTTCTCCAAATTAATTATATTGATGAAACAGTATAGTCACAATGAAATGCATCCTTGATTACACGTATAACTCGTTTGAAAGTAGATCCGCCGGTTTATTGTATTCTCTTGGCACCCATGTGATCCTTACATCTTCAGTTTTTACAATAAAGCTGAGTGTTTTATAATAGTTCGATAAAAATTTGATTACAATTTCGTATTTACAGCATGATATTTAGTCCACAAAAAAAAAGAGAAGAAAATAACAAACAATACCACAAACCGCAAATGTAACGCTCGAAATGAGTCACAAGAACAGCACACATTACACAAACGACAACATATAATAACATCAGTCGCTCATGTCATCACATACATTACAAACCTTAGAACGTAACGGCAGTTATATTACAAACTTTATTTAATATTTTTCTACTTAATATCACGTTTTTACTGATACGACGCGATGACATCATCAATCATCCACATATCCACCTCGGAGACAGACTCGTCGAGTTGACTCGGTTTCTCCACCGTGTCACCATCCAGCTCCAGGAATGACTCCAAGCTCGATATCTGCTGTTTCAGATCGTAATCCAGCTGAAACTCGTCCCCACTCCCGAAACCACTGCACTCCACCGGGAAACTCGGCTGAGTCAACTCGCTCTCAGAGAGAACACAGAGCTTCTTCGCCGGAAGCTGAACTTCTGATACTGGAGACGATGTTGGAGGAGTAGCAGGACTAGGAGGAGGATGGTGGAGAAGATCTGGGAAGTTGAGTTTGGCTTTATCGCCGCGGATCCGCTTCGCCGCAACGTCATAAGCCATGGCGGCTTCCTCCGCCGTGTTGAACGTCCCAAGCCAGACTCTGGCGCCTTTTCTTGGATCTCGAATCTCTGACGCCCATTTTCCCCACGGTCGCTTACGTATCCCTCTGTAAACGTTCTTCCTCTTCCTCCGTTTCTCCGTCACCGCCTCCTTCTCCTTCTCCTTCTCCTCCTCTTTCAACGTCACTTCAAAAGTTTGAGGTGCAAAATTACAGATTTAACCCCACACATAGCCGAAAATTACAAATAAATATCACCACCAACCCCAAATAATATTTGTAAAGAATCTTTTATCATCATATTCATGTAACTTCTAGAAATATATTTCTTTTTTCCTTTTAAAATTTACAAATTAATTCGAAATAATGATTATTTTCTCATAAAATTTCATATAATGATTATGATTTTTTATGTATGATTAATTTAATCGTACCTTGTACGTTGGTGGTCTGAAGCTTGGAGGTGGAATGGAAACCCCAGAAATCGTCGGAAGCGGATGCATCGAGCTCTGACCACAGTTCCTCCGCCGTGAGTTTCCTACCCTTAGCCTTGCTGACGATAGGGGCAAAGTCTGAAATTATAGCACCGCCACACATTTTCTCTGTTTGCTTTTTTCTTCTTTTTTTCCTGATGCTGGGTTTCAAGAGGGAGATGAATGCGGTGGGGATGTAACGCATTTTATAGGAGAAATAAATGCTTTATATTATGTTGATAAGAAAACATAAAAGCTTGTATAGTAGTATAAAGTTGGGTGATTTAAAAAAAATATGTACATAATATACTTTATATTATAATTATATACTCAATAGATATATGTTCCTCGATACATGCCGATTAGGACAAAATTAAACCTAATAACGACAAAACTATAAGCTTCTTTTGGCGATCTGATGAAAAAACGTATGACAATGTCTTTAAATCTATTAATCGGAAGTTGGAGTGTTGTGTCCACGAGCGTCGGCTAATCAATCGTTATTACACGTGACGGGGGTATTCTATCAGTTTCTGAATAAATATAATCTCTATCTGGAAAATAAAAATGAAAAAAAACAACCCTAACGTCACAGTAATTTTAGTAATAATATTCAATGGGTAATCTGTGTAATACGCGTTGAACGCCTCGCGTCCATCATGCCGCGTTTATCAAAAGTAAGTTTTTTGTTACAGGTAATCTTGCATTTTATTCACGATGCTATCGAGTCGAGACCGTATAACAAAATCCCACTAATGTTGTCGGAAAGTTTTTGCCTGTAGCTCTGTAAGAAAATAATCAGTTATAAAGTTGCTTTATAAAAACTTTCATGGTCAAATATTCCGTGATAAATTCAAAAAAAAATGTAATGTATAAGAGAATCCATATTTATGACAATACATTCATAAACCCACACACTGCATAAGCTGACCCCATCAAAAAAAAAAAAAAAAAAACTCAGAAAGACTACACACACGTAAGGTCCATTGATGAGAGACGAAACGATACTGAGAGGAAGATAGCAGAAGAAGATTTGAAGGGTCTTTAGTTTATCTCTTGAGAAAATTAAGGAAATATTTGTATATGAAGGTTGATCAATGAATCGATCAATCATCCAGCCATTTTGGTTAGGCGGTGAACGGTGCTTCTAGCGATTCTATTACCAGGATCGATCTTCAGAACCATCCTTAGATCTTCAGCTCCCAGTTTGTATTTCTCCATGCTCTCGTATAACAGTGCTCGTTGTACCAGAATCGTCACATTCTTCTCGTCGTGATCAAGTACCTACAATCACATATATTTCATATCTGGTTTTCTTCTCAGTTTAACAACAATCAATCAACTACCACAGTGTAACGATCCTGCGACCAGAGAGCTGTTCAGCAATGGTCTCTTTCTTCTACAAGATGACTCTAAAACTTATCAATATTGATAGCGAAAGCAAATACATATACAACCCATAGCTAGAGAGTTCGTCTATGGATCAAGACTATAATGCAACCAAAGCCAAAGGGATCTTTCTTTAATGTGCAATAACCACCAATAAACACATACCTTTGTGCAATCTGATACAGCTTTCTTATACTCTCCGACTTCTTTGTAACAAGAAGCCCTAGTCGAAAGCACCTCCGCAGACCCAGCGTCATCACCAGCTCTCTCCAAAAGAATCACAGCCCAAGAGAGCCACTTGATGGCATCAGCATACTGACCTTGTCTCTGGTTATCAATCCCCTTACTCTTAGCTGATGCAGCTGATACACCCGGTGGAGGTGGTGGCAACCCATCAAGCTCGGTGGTTGAACCGCCGCCAGAATCAGCCCCACCATCAAAACTTTCAAACCCCCAATCTTCACTCTGCGGTGTAGCCGCTGAGGTATTGGAAGTAGAAAACATTCCTAAAGGATCATCTTTTACACTTGTCTGCACACCAAAACCAACATTCGAAGCATCAAAGCTACTCGCAAACCCGCCTGATGAGAATGTGTCTGCTTTCGTAGCCTTCTGGAAACCCCCAAAGTCACTGTCTTGAGTAGTTGTTCCCGCAAAACCACCGCTCGGATTCGCCGCCACTCCACCAGATTGGAATGAACTCTGCAAGTTCCCAAAAGCATCATCACTCTTTGCATCGTTCTTAGCCTTCTCAGAATTGATACTTCCTGATGATTTTGACCCGAAACCAACTAAATTCCCAAACGGATCGCTGTTCGAAGGAAGGCCAGAGCTACTTAAGTTGCTCCCAGACATACTTTTCATCGAAGGACCTCCAAGACTTGGAGTCTTTATGCCGCTACTCGCATTAACACCAGCACTACCACCGCCGGAGCTGGAGTATCCACCGGAAAATCCACCCGGATTACCACTATAACCAAAACCACCACCACCACTGTTCATCGAATTACCCGTTTTAGGCAACGCATCAGCAAGATTCCCCATGGAATAAGATCCCTTCTTCGAAGCAGAAGCAGGCGGAGCATTCTTCAACGGCACGTTTCCGCTGGATTTCCCAATGACTGATCCCACCAGATCTCCGAACAAGCTCGGATCCTTGTTAACAATCCCAATACCAGAACCCGATCCGGAAGACGAGCTGCTCCACGTCTTACCGTGAATATCTCCCACCATTGAAGTCGGTCCTCCCATCTCAGATCTGATCGTCGTCTGCTTCGGCGCCGGCTGATGCGTCCACGAAGGCTTGCCAGGCTGAAACACAGGTCTCGGCTGCGAATAAGAAGGTGCTTGGCTCTTCTGGCCATTTAAGGGTTTGCCTTGGTTAGATCCGAGCCCGAGATCGAAATCGAAGGTGTTGATCGAGGATCCGGATGATCTCTTCCCGTAGTTCGAATTCATGATCGAAACTTTCAGATTTACAAAAACGGTGAAATGCGCGAGAATATGAGATGATACCGGTGTAGATTCAGGTGTCCGTCGTGAAAAAGCGACCGTGGGAGATGATTCGAATTTACCAGGGGCTGGCCGATATAGAGATCTCTTTTTGCGATTGTTGTTGTGAGTTTCAGAGCCAACGAAGGGGACAATTAAAAATAAAACTTTACAAAGAGACCCCTATTGTTTGAGTTTCGATTCAATTTACCCCCATTAATTTTACTACCACTACAGTTTGATTTGTGTGTGATTTCCTAATTTTCCTTTGTTCATTTAAGACGCCTCGGTTGTTTTTTTTTGGGCAATTCTCTTAAATAGCTCTTTTTAAGTTTTTGTCACAAAATAGCCCTCAAAAAATAAAATGACCAAAATAGAATTTTTTTAAAAAAAATTTTGATTTTTAAAAATTTTTTTTTTTGAAATTTGAAACCCTAACCCCAAACCCACCCCGCAACTCTAAACCCTAAAGTCCAAATTAGTTAACCCTAGGGAGATAAATGCATATAAATGAATTTTTTAGCTTAAAAAAAAATATTTTGGTCATTTTCTCCTTAAAAACTATTTTTGGGACAAACAAACTAAAAGAGACTATCTAAGGGAATTACTCTTTCTTTTTTTCCTTAACCTATGAACAAACAAACTAATTTTCCTTTGTTCATTTAAGACGCCTCGCTTATTTTCTTTTTGGGCAATTCTCTTAAATAGCCTCTTTTAAGTTTTTGTCACAAAAATAGCTCTCAAAAAATAAAATGACCAAAATAAACTTTTTTTTTTTGAAATTTTGATTTTGATTTTTTTTTTTTTTTTTAAATTTGAAACCCTAACCCCAAACCAACCCCTTAACTCTAAACCCTAAAGTCCAAATTAGTTAACCCTAGGGGTATAAATACATATAAATAAAATTTTTAGCTTCTAAAAAAACATTTTGGTCATTTTCTTCCTTAAAAGCTATTTTTGTGACAAACAAACTAAAAAAAGCTATCTAAGAGAATTTCTCTAAAAAATATTTATTTTTATAAATATACTTTTAAATATTTTTCCAATAAATGTTTATTGGATAATAAAGAGTAGTATGCTTATGTTAATGTTGTGCCAATCAAAACCTTTAAAAAATTATTAATCACTTTTTCTGTCTAATAAAGAAGAGAATGTGACTATTATTGTAACATAACTTTAAGTATATATATATATTTGATGTCTTGCTACAGAGTATTAGCATGAACCTGACAATATATTTTGCTAAAAACTAATAATTTTTTCACGGATGCACTAGTATATCAATAATATACTTGAATTTTATAAATATAAAAAATGTTAAAAATGTTAAAAATATTAAAAGTTAAATACAATTTTTCAAAATACTTTAATCAAAAATATATTTATATTTAAGCTTATGATTTATTGATAATTGTGCAAAAATTATTATTAAAATAATAAAATTGGATTTATAGGTGTTTTATTAATATTTTTAAAAATTAATTTAGTGTATTTTAAAATAACTTTATAATATTTATGAAAATAATTATTCATTATGGTAAATTTGAAAAATGTATCTATCTTAAACTTGTATATAATTATAGTTTTCCATTTAAAATCTCACGGACGAAGCCCAAATAATTAAGGCCCAACACAGTTTCCAACTTTAACGCAAAGCGGGAAAATCTTGAGAAGCCGAAGAAATATTTCGTTATCTCTCTTTCTCTCTCTAATCTCTTCAGTCTCACTCACTGTTCCTTTCTGTCTTGAGTTTGAACTCACCTCTTTGTGCTAATTCCTTACGTCCCTTCTTGGCCTCCCAGAAAGTTTCATCTATCTGAAAGAAAGCCTCTGACTCATGTGGAAGTTTCTCTTTCAACATTCCTCAAATTCCCCAATCCACTGTTTCTAGGGTTTTATGAACTATCCAATCTCTTAATTTCGCTTCACAGAAACAATGACGAGCCACGGCGTCGAGAGGATTCATAGAGTACAGCCGGAGAGAGATTTGGTTGCGAATTGGGAAGTTGATTTGGCGGAGAAGCTAGAAGAGTACCTCCTTAAAATCTGCTCCGGAGAAATCATCGGAAGTGAAGAAGATTCGCCTGTCAATTTCGCCGAAGGTGCTTGCTTCCCGTTCCCCCTACCAATTTGATTTATGGGTCAATGAAAAGATTGGATTTTTGATGTTTTTTTTTATTGGGTATGTAGCTGCTTTGCTGCTTCAGGGTTCGGTTCAGGTTTACAGCAAGAAAGTGGAGTACTTGTACAATTTGGTCTTACGTACTTTGGAGTTTCTATCCAACCAAAGGTTCCTCCTTTTTTTTTTTTTGATTAGTTAGATACTCCAAACGTCTTAGGGTTTAGTGGCTAACAACTTCGATTTCATCTTTCTCTATATGGGTTTGTTTTTGTGCTCGTAAATGAAGTGAACCCATCTAAAAGTGCCTTTTCTGTGTGTCTCTAAGCTGTTTTTCTTCTTATAAAGTGATTTTTATTTGCCTCTCACAGCTTTATTTGCAATTATTTGAGTAATGATAGTGTATTTAAATATAACAAACGCTACATATATCATAACCTCACAAAATGAGTTAAGAAAATGTTTTCTGATTGATCAATTGTTCTTGCTATTTTTTCACGTAGAGAGCAACAAGAGTCCAAAGGTTCATCAAACGAGGCTGAGGCAAGCTCCTCTCGTCAGGTTGATGAAGAAGAAAATGATCTCTTCTGGAATGTAGATGACATCCCAGGTAATTCAACTTCATAAAAGAATTTAAACAACTCAAGAGAGCAGATTTCTAACCCTGGATAGTGTTAACAATATAGTTGACGCAAAGAATAGCTTGGACAACTCAGTTAGCGCTGATTCATGTCCAAGTCAGTTTGTCAAGCCTCCAGCAAATCTAGTTGTTCTTGAAGGTGACTGCTTGGACACTAGTGGTGAAGGAGGAGAATTGGAATCCTATCTGGTATATAAGCATCTTCTTCCATCGCTCAATAGTATTGGAAAATAGAAAGAGTTTGTGGGTTTGAACGCTGTTTTTTTTTCAAACTTTCCTTGTCTTGCAGTTAGCAACTACACATCTCTACCGAGACTTTATTCTATTAGACCCATGTGATGCTGTAGCGGTGAACGAATTTTTAGGTGGTAGCTATGCCAGTAGTAAAGGAAAGACAAGTTCTCACAGAGGCAGCTCAGGTCGTAAAAGTTTTTACTCACCTGTAGGACGTTCTGGAGGAAGTGCACGTAGATCATCTTTGGGAACGAATCAGGGCACCAAGGTTCCTGATGCTCAAAACTGTGACCAAGGCTCTCAGCCTCCTCCTCCTCCTGTCTTTGGAGACAATGATCATGGTTTTGACGTGGATAATGACCATGGAGGAACCATGGATGTGAGTGATACAGATGCTGATGAAGATGATCCGTGGAAGCCATTGAATCCCTATGAACCAGGGAAGTTGAAAGTGAAGCCTTTCAAAATAGGTTGGGACATGGCTACTGTTTTCTTGATTGATGTACCTTACTTCTCTAGCTCATGTTATACTTTATTATTTCTTGAGCAGTGAAAACTTTGAGAAAGTTTGGAGGGAGCCTTACCAAGGACCATATCACTTCCATGTTTCCTCTTGCTAAACCCAACGGTCCCATCAGTACAGAGCTCACCGGAGTTTGGGAGAAGCGCCGTCCTGCTAGTAAAGATGACAGACAACCACAAGACATTCCTTACTACGAGAAGGTATATGTTTGCTCTACACCTTTACCTGATATGTAATGCAGACAAAGAAGAAGAAAAACTGATAATTTTGGTTTCAGCTTCGAGCAATGCTTGTTAATGGAGGAAACCTACCTTCTGATGCTAACGGCAATGACAACGACGGCGTTAAAGATAACCATGATGGCGACTTCCATGATTTTGGTGATGAACCTGCGTTCATGGATGAAGATGGTCCCGTTATGGTGAGTAGTTCACTAGTTTGATGACATTATTACAACCCTTATCTGCTAATTTGAATTCATGGCAGAATGATGGTGGTGGAGCTGCAGATTTCCCCAACTACGATGGATTTGGAAACGAAGAGGACTCACATTGTCAAGAAAGCTTGGAAGATCTTTGCTGCTCACACCTGGTAACTTAACATTGGTTTTGATTGTAATCATCCTTTGTCAACCTGAACTAGACTGAAAATGTTGTTGTTTATATTTGTAGGATGCTCTTCTTGCAAACATAGCTAAAAATGAGAAGCAAACGGATCTGGCTGCTAGGGTTTCATCATGGAAACAGAAAATCGAGCAAAACCTAGAAGAACAAGTAAAATCTCTTTCTCCTATAGTTTCTGTGTTGAAGTCAGAGAGATTCTGATTCATTTTTTTCTTCTATATTTGTAATCTAATGATCAGGAGCTACACCCTCCTTTTGACATTCGAGAATACGGTGAAAGGATTCTCAACAAGCTAACTGTTGAAGAGAGTGGACACGTAGAGGCCTTTACCGATCTCATGAAAGACCAAGAAAAGCACGATGTAGCTCGAGCTTTCTCTGCACTTCTCCAGTTGGTAAGTTAAGACACTTTTCTGTATATTCACCAAAAACAAGAAACCATCATTTGATATTTTAATGTTGATTCAGGTGAACAATGGAGAGGTTGATCTCGAAAAACCTGGCAACTCTGTAGGCGAGCCAGTGTGTTACACAGCGGATAATCCTTTCAGCGTTCGGTTGCTCAGTGATGGTAACAAAAAGACAGAGAAAAGAGGAATGGATTTACCGCGGAAACGAGCTAAGTCCCCAGTAGCCAAAGGGAAAACTCACGAGTCACCACCACCGAAGAAGGCAAACACCACGTCTGTTGTGTCAAGTCAGACACGGAAAGTTTCGTTGAAGATCAACGGTGTTGGGGCAAGATGCGCACCTACGAACGGCAAGAAGAGAGGAAAAGGTCGATCTGATGAGGTGGCAGTAGTAGGCGAGGGAAGTGAAGTTTCTTCAGTTAAAAGCACTGTAGGAAGCTAAGAAAGGATAGTGGATGAGTGAACAGATTAGAATGTAGTAGGTGTGGGGTTTCAATCAGACAGTTACGAAACTCTTGTAACTGTCTGTTTATGTAATTTATGATGAAGTCATTGTCTGAAAGTAGTAGCAGTAGTAGCGTATGTTGTAATAACAATGAAAATTCCACTTTTTGAGAATCTTTTTAACATACTAGAGAGACTGCTTTTGATAAGGAATTCGAATGTTAAAAGTTCATATAATGATGTAACACCAAGTATTATTAGGTTCGTAGATATCTCTTATATATTTAGATGCCTTGTTGGATCCATTTCAACTTGTAACTCAAAATTGTACCAATTTTAACTTGGCCTAGAGTTTGCAAACGTACATTGATTGCTCCAGTTTCTAGCGTTATTTAACAATTCGTATAATTAGTACAATAATTAAAATTGGCTGTAGTTTCTAGCTTATTTAGCAATTCGTACAGTAATTAAAAATTATTATGTTTACGAGATATTTATGATTAATTGATTATACGATTTAATAATAAATTGTTAATATTAACACACTATAACATTATAAAATATCAAAAACATATTACTATGATAAAATATAATAATAATTAATATAATATAATCAATAACAATATTACATTTATTATTTTAATTTTTAGTTTAAATGAAAGTATAATTTCAATAAAATTTATTTTGAAGATTTATATAAGAACTTTTAAACGAATATTTTATTGGACAATTCTCTTAAATAGCCATTTTTAAGTTTTTGTCACAAAAATAGCCCTAAAAATATAAAATGACCAAAATAGACTTTTTTTTTTTAAATTTTGATTTTTTTAATTTTTTTTTAAAAAAAATTTGAAACCCTAACCTCAAACCCACCCCTTAACTCTAAACCCTAAAGTGCAAATTAGTTAACCCTAGGGGTATAAATGCATATAAATGATTTTTTTTGTTTCTAAAAAAAACATTTTGGTCATTTTCTTCCTTAAAAACTATTTTTGTGACAAACAAACTAAAAGGGGCTATCCAAGGGAATTTCTCTATTTTATTTCATTTTAACATATATTTATATATATATATATATATATATATGTTTAAAATTATAGTAAATATTTTGGTTTTAAATTTTTTATAAAATAAAAGGATATTGTTAGTGAATTTAAATTATAATAGAATATATATATATACATTTATTTATAATATTTTAGTCTAAAAATTTAAATTTATAATATTAAAATATTTTATATTTATTTATCCATCCGTAACCGTTAGCGGAAACAATCTTTTGATTTTATAAAGTTTGGAGCGGTTTGGAAAAATTTATAACATTTTTGTTATTGTTGCAAAGCGCCAATAATCACTACCAACCGCAAAAACTACGTTTGTGAAATAATAATTTGAAGGGTGTAGTTTAGGATTTATTAAAAAGAAATCAGGAGGCGCATTGTGAGAACCCATCTGGTTGAACACTTCTTGTGCAACATTAGGTTTGCCTACTAGACACCCTGGATAAAAACAGTGCAAGTGACTGTGTTGGCAGCTAAGACCATGATTAACCCTAAGAACCTCAATTGGGGTTCTTAGTTTTTTTTTTTTTTTCTTTTCTGTTTTTTTTAAAAAAAAAAAAAAAAAAAGTTAACCAATCGTGGGTCGCCACGTGTCCATGGGGCCCGTGAACAGTGCAAGAAATTCTTAAGAACCGGTTCTTATTTAAGAGTTTTAAGAACCGGTTCTTACACTATTCATGTGACCCATCCCCCTAAGAACCCCTCTAAGAACCCTTTTTAATCATGCTCTAATCCTTTCCGGGACATTTCGTTAAAGAGTCTTATACCGTCCTTTACCCTCTTGGACTTGCAAAATCTGTGTATAAGTAAATATATTCGGGACGCAGCACTTGCTCTCCATCAAATAAAACATCCGCATAGCATCATCTAAGCGATCGTGCATGCAAAACTCATTGATAAGTGAGTTGTAATTGAACTGTTAATATGTTTAATTAGATTTCTTAGCAATAAAAATGCTCTACATCAGTGCATCTCTTGTTGTCCAAAAGAAAAAAGAAAAAAGAGCTCTAAATCATGGTTATTATACTTATACTTAATGTTAATTAATATCAATAATCAAAACCACTAAGGAACATCCACGTGGCGGATATCACTTAATCTCTTCTCTCCCCGCTCGATATCCGATTCGGTCATCACTACCTGGCGGCTTGACGACTGCGATTGAGACGGAGCTCCAGCAAAAGAAGGCGGGGCGCTTCTTCGATTTCTGCTCACCATCCGCGTAAAAGATACCATCCGACTCATTGGCGATGTAGACGATTGATTCGCCGGTAAGTCCCCCCGTGTCAAATCGTCTTCGAACTCGTTGAAACTCCTCCGAGGAGTCTCAATCGCCGCTGGTTCTCTCCTTAAATCATCCAACGGCATCGCAGAACATCCAGATACTGAGCTCAATCCCGGTTCAGTTACAGAAACCGGTTCAGGAGAAACCGTGACGATCGTGGCTTCCTCCTCCACCGTCGTCGTTGCGGGAGGCTCAACGAGAGAACGACAGAGCGGACAAGTTGAATGAGAATGAAACCACATATCAATACACTCAACATGAAACGCGTGTTTACAACCGGGCAAAACCCGACCCGACTCTCCCTCCTCGAACTCGGAAAGACAAACTGCGCAATCGATCGGATCCTTGTGCGTCGCGCCGGAGAAACTGAAAACAGGGAGAGATTTCACGACGGCGGGATCTAGACCGCGTGAGGCGGTTACAGAAGCAGGAGAAGGATCGGTGGGGAAGAAAAACATTGCAGGGCGGTGGTTACGACTGCGGCGGCGAATGTGGTGACTCATAGAGCGGGTGCGATACCAATGATCGTAGAGATAGGAGAGGATCATTAATATGGCTACGGTGAAGAGGGTTATAATGGTGACTAGCGTGATTTTGCCATTCGTGTCGTAGGTTGCAGAATCGGAGATGTTTTCCCCGGGCCAGTGGTCCATCGGGTTATGATCGTCGGAGTTCATGATTCTGACGGCGAATGAGAGATTCAGAGAAAGAGAAAGTGAACAGGTGAAGGAAGAAGAAGAAGAAGTGTGAAGAAAAGTTTGGGGGGGTTTTTAGAGAGGTTCATGACTCATGAGAAAGATGACGTCAAAATTGACGCGTAAATTTTCTCTTTGATTTTTTTTCCTTTTGTTCCCTCAATATTTAATTTAAGATATACTAAAATTCAAGGGAAAAATACTACAAATAATTGTATTCTTATCTTCACCAAAAATATACCTTCTTATTCAAAACAAATAAATATATAGTTCCTTTTTATTATTAAATTATGGATCTCTTAGCATTTTTAAGGCCACATTATAAGGAAACTGGGATCAAACCGGGTTTTGTTTGGTTTAAATCGGATAATTCGGTTTATTGTGTATATAAACTATTGATGTAGTAGTTTACATTCAGTAAGGTCCAAAAACTATTTCTTCACAAAATCTAAATCCCTTTACACCAGTAGAGATTCATAAGACACAAAGCTCAACAAGCTTCTTGGCCAATCTTTACATGTCCTACACACATACTTTCTCAGACTATCCATCTTATTTTTTTTTGGTCAAAATACTATCTATCTATACATTGATTATGTTTCTAGAGAACAATATTCCACTTCAATAATGCAGAATCTTGAAGTTAGAAACAAGTCTTCAACGAAAAAAGAAAAAAAAACTGTCAAGATGCCATCTCCTTGTACATGAATCATTACAGAACTCAAGTACCTGACTGAGATATGGCAAAATCTTAACTGCACCTGCAAAGTTACAATCCACAACAATATTGGAGGTTAAATATTAATTATATCAATTACATCATACATTATCCTGAAGCAATGGGTTTCTAACCTGTAATATAATATAACATGTGTGTCCTCTCCCCAAACTGCAACTGAGCCATCATATGCTTGAGATCAAAAGCATCATGGTATCTCTAACTCCTCATGATTGTCATCTACTTAAGACACACGCTCATTTGGTAAGAACCCATCTTCTTTCATTTTCCTAAACAACGCATCAGCTTCATGAATTAGGCCTCGCCTACAAAATCCCGTTATCATTGTAGTGTATGTTACAACATTAGGCTTCATTCCCTTGGAGAAAATGCTACAAAACAAATCAAAAGCATCTTCCACCTTACCAACTTTGCACATCCCTTGGATAACAATGGTATACGTAACAATACTAACATCCATTTCTCTCTTACACATGTACTCAAATATCATCAGTGCTTTCTCCACCTTCCCGTTATAACACAGACCATCTAGCAGAACGTTGTAGGTCCTGATATCGGGAGGCGCATTGCGAGAACCCATCTGGTTGAACACTTCTTGTGCAACATTAGGTTTACCAACTAGGCAATAACCCTGGATAAAGACGGTGTAAGTGACTGTGTTGGCAGCTAATCCTTTCAGGGACATCTCGTTAAAGAGTCTCACACCGTCCTCTACCCTCCTGGACTTGCAAAATCCATGTATGAGAGTAGTATAAGTCACTATATTCGGTAAGCAGCCCTTGCTCTCCATCCAATACAACATTCTCATAGCATCATCTAGGCAACCGCACATGCAGAAACCATTGATCAGTGAGTTGTAAGTGAAAACATTAGGTTCTATAGACATCTCCCTCATCACTTCGTACAGTTCTAAAGCATCAAGAACCTTCCCAGCTTTCACAAACGCATCGATCAAAGCAGTGAAAGTGATCACATTCGGGCCGATTCTCCTCTCCATCATATCTCTCAGAAGCAGAGCTGCATCACCCCATCTACCACAATCACAAAGACCGGTTACTAAAGAGTTGTAAGTAACAACATTTGCTCGAACCCCATCGGTTTCCATCTGTTTAAAAAGCTCCACCGCGTGATCAACATGTCTGTTCTTGCATAGACAGTGAACCAGACTCGTGTAGGTTACAACGTTAGGCCTACACCCAATCTCCACAATCTTAACAAACAAAGCTACAGCATCATCAACTCTATTCCTATTACAGAACACACTAAGGAGAGAAGTAAAGGTGAACACATCAGGCTCAAACCCAAGCTTCATCATCTTCCCAAGAAAGGCGAAAGCAGTATAAGGCTGAGAAGATTGGCATAAACAGTTGATTACAATGTTGCAAGTGTAGAGAAGAGGCGAGACTCCGATTCTTCGCATTTGGTCGAAGAGAGAGATCACGACGTCGTATCTCTCCTCCTCCTCCTCATCCATTGTGGCGATAGCGCTGAGTAGTCTAGTGAAATCGCCCAAGGAAGGGAGGGGACGAGAGTGAGACATGCGAGTGAATAGATCAAGAGCTTCGTTGAGGTGAAGATTGCGAAGATCGCTTCTCAGAGTCTCTCGGTGATTGGAGAAAGCTCGTAAACCACAGAGTGTAGAGGAGGGAGGAGCTCTTATATGCAGGGGATGCCTATGAAGAAGAAGGAACCGTTTCGCTATCGACGCACACACAAACGCGATTGATCTACGCATTCACAAGCTATGACTTGGAAGTCATTTCGCTGTAAAACCCTAAACCCTTGCAACGGAATCGTGCTCTGAGAGAGAGAGAGAGAGGGAGAAAGCTGGAAGAAAGATGATAAACCTAGAGGCGTCCAATTTTTTATTTTATTTTCCTATTTTGTTTGTTTAATATTGATTTATTATGTATTATATTACATCGATAATTATACAAACCGATAATGTCTTTGTCTTATGGTAATTTATATTCGTTGGTTTTACTTTCTACTGCAGTAAAACAAAAATACATGCTTTATTGTATTACTTGCAAACTACATATATATATATATATATATATATATATATATTAAAGATTTACTATAAGAAATTCTTATTAATCTGCATAACTTTTAAAACTTTCTTTTAGTAAAGTGGTTTGATAAAAAAACTTTTAAAAGATTTTCTACCAAACGGTTTGAGGTCTTAATTCCAAAAAACTACAATTTTGTGTATATAGAGTTAATAATAGTTTATATTTTTTAAAAATCTCATTTTGTAAAAATATTAATGAACTCTTAATAAAATTGGTGGACCATAGACTGAAATTTAATTGATTCAAAATGTTACTTTGTGATAAAGTAGATATCAAGGCTGCTTGTGAGTTGTGACCAACAAATCTTCTTCCAAGTAGTTGTAAGATGACCTTTAGTTGATGAATCCATCACACCCATTTCATAGAGTAAAATTTATACTTTGATTAAAGAATAGTAATAATATACATCATTTCTTAGTGACCGATAAGTTAACAAGACATGATAAATAGCTAGAGAAATCAAGTTGAATGCTCTTATAACTAAAGATTATACAAAAACATATCACGATAAAAAGATTCACAAACAAAACATTAGCAGCTCAACAATGGCTTTACACGCCTACCGACATCAAACTGAACTTCAGAAAGACCGGTGATTCCAGCGGTTATCTTCTGACCAATCTTTACAGGTCCTATACCTTCTGGTGTACCTATACATACAAAACTTTCTTAACAATACTATCCTGCTGAATGTTCTCAGATAATAGTAAAAATCAAAACCACTACTCCAATGTTACAACTTGAAGATGGGTAATCTTTTATCACCTGTCAAGATGACATCTCCTTTGAAAAGGGTCATTACAGAACTTATGTAGCTGATGAGGTATGGGACATTGTAGATCATATCTTTTGTCCAACCCTTTTGTCTTATCTCATCATCAACCTGTCACAGAGATTGAAATTATACCCAAAAGGGAATAAACATAGCTTCATAGTGACAACAGAGCAGGTCGAACCAAACCTTTAGCCAGAGTTCAAGGTTATTTGGATCGACCACCATTGCCTTTGGTAGCTTAAAACCCAACAAAAGAAAACGAAACTCAAGATAAGATGCCAAACGGTTTACTTCAGTTAGCTAACAGTAATAAGGTTATGTTTGTTCCGTTGAAGGTATCTAACATTATTGGGAAACAAGTTCCAGATCATTGACTTACAACAGAGCTTATGGGAGTGAAGGTATCCTGTGCTTTAGCAAGCGTACATGGCAGACCCGATGCCTAGAGAAAACACCCACATGATAAAAATGATGTATGCTAACTAAGTAAAGAATCACATAAGCTGTTTCCAGTGACATAAAAAGACTGATGTGTGTGAGAAAGCAAGAGCATGCAAGAAGAGAAAACACACACAAAATAAAAGAAAACTGGAAACTTGTATGCTAACTAAGAGAAATGGTTATGTACCATGGCAGAAGCGTGGTATTCCTTAGCAGTCATATCAAGAGCAAGCGCATATCCTACCAACAATAACAACATTTATAAACATTAGAACTGATATAAATAAAATACAACAATGTTACAAACAAACTATACATACCAAAACCACTATACAACAACCATCAAGAACCTTAATGCAGACAAATGTGTATGTTCTAAGTACCTCCGATGTAATCCATGGCTAACCGTTCAGGGACATCTCTTGCCCTGTGTCCAATCACTACAGCGAGTTCAACCTCATGGTGAAGTGAATCAAGATCAAAGAAGAGGATTAGTGAAGAAGATGCAACAAAGTGTGTACCTTTGGAAGGGCGTTGCCAAGTTCTTTGGCGTGTGAAGCGTAATTGAGACCCACGCCGACGATCTTCGTGCCTTGCTTGAACATCCTCTGGATCATCGAAGTCGCCATTTTTAGGTCAACACAGAGCTTCTCACTCTTCTTTACGTCTGGGAAAGATTTGTTGTTGACCGAGTTACCGAGTCCACTCGGTGAGACTAAAGGTCCAAGTACAAAGCTTTAAAAGTAAGTGGCTAGAAGTGGGGAAAGATGTATAATGTATGGACCTATTACTGTAAATAGCTATGATTCATAAATTAAGACATCACATCACGACGTGGACTTTCTAAGTGAAGACTCGGTTAAAGACATAGCTGGTCTAGACATGTATTCTTCTTTTTTTTTTTTAGAGAAAAAACTTAAGAGATTAATTAAATTGATCTACGCAACTCACATGATCAATTATCTAATAAAGAGTTTTTTATTTTTGTTGAAAACGTGTCAAGATTAATCAAAATCTCTAAGAATTTTCTTCTTCTTAACACTTGTAATCAAATTATTCTTACAACATATGGTCAAACTGACCAGCAACAATAACTCAAATAAAAAACACTAGTTAATTCCAAAACAAATGTGGAAAAAAGTATCTTTAAAGATCCAAAAAGGTCATTAGAGCATGATTAATCGGAGGTTCTTAGAATAGAGTTTTGAGCGTAATTTAAAAATTGGTTCTTAGCTTTAACAAATAACTGATTCTTAATTTTTTTTTAATTAAAATTAAGAACTGATTTTTAAATTATGATAAGAATCCACCCTAAGAACTCCGATTAATCGTAGTCTTAGATTGTCTGAGAGAGAGCCACACACATAAGGCAAGAACAACAAGGCTGCTTTTTGACTTCTCTCATGGTGAATACTCAACAGACAAGCCACATGATACATCTTCCTCCTCCCAAATAATGAGAGACGACCTTTTCATCACCACTAACTTGTGGCTCATAATCCGGCAAGTTACGACCTACTGATTGTCATCAAACTTCCGATTGTCAGACAACAATATGACACGACCGATAAGTACCTAGATAAAAACCACCAAAAAATAAAGAGTAAAGACTAATCCGGCTGACAAGAATCAAGAAGAAACTGAATCCTGAGGACAAGTAACTTGGGAAGTGTCACCAAATTCCAAACTTAGAAACAAGAAATCGAAACAACTATCCACAATAAACTCTAAATATTGATGAAAGGGCAACAAAAAAACTAAAATCGGTGCACATGACAAAGCCATAGACGGTTCCATTGCAACAGAACTAAGCTACCCAACAACTAGTAGTAAAGACCAATCTCTAAGAATTAATCAGACATACAAACTTGAAAACTGTATCTATCCTTACTTCCTTAGTCAAAGTATGAGTTTTGCAGAACTACATATTTCTTTCTATAATATGAAGGTAGCTGAACTTCTATAGAGATCATTTTTCACATTTAAGATATATATGTTCTATATTGATTTCTTTTTTTTTGAATATAATGTTAAATTCATTTAAAGAAAAAACGTTTGTACATCATGTGTAACATTTGTGTTTGAAGATATAAAAAGGAGATCCTAAAGCGAAAAACCAGAGGAACCCAAAATCTTTGAAGCTTATGCTTGTGAAGCAAACCAGAACTGTACAAGCGCTCTGAGTCTTTGATTTCCAGTAATGGAGATGGACAGACACTTGTTCCTTACTTGACGATCAATGAATTTGACCAGAGATGCAGTAGACATAGGAGTGGAGCCGTGACGTCTCTCATTTCTTTCCCGCAAGAGCGAGTATAGAGAGGTCTGGAAGACAACTCGCACCAGAAAACAGACCCTGCAGTCCAAGGTGTTACTCACAAGCAGAGGAAGGATGCTATCCCAGTCTGTACTGAAGTTCCTAGGAGCCCTCTTGCTAGTTTAGTCCATGCTGCTGCTGTGTAATTATACTCGAAAAATAGATGATTACGGGTTTCCATACCATGTTGACAGAAGATACAAGCTGGATCAATGCTTGAGCTCCATGTGATCATACGATCCCCGGTTGTCAACCTGTTATGCAGAGCCAGCCATGTGCAGAAAGCATACTTTGGCGTGGCGTGTTGAAACCAAACCCCCGTGTGCCAGTTCACTGTGGGAGCAGCTTGACGAACGAGATGCTATGTTCTCTTTGTGCTAAACAAGTTTTTATAAGTCCCCTCTTTTTGTTTTCACATGGGAGTATCCTCTGCGTCAATAACCTTTAACCGCTGATTCTCCAAAGCTGCCTCAATCTGATTGAAAATATCAACTCGATGAGCCCTTTTCCGTCTATATTGATTTCACCCATAATTAAATAGTTTTTTCTTAATCAAATACGCATAATTAAGTAGTTTTATAAACCATTTTTGCAGGTTAAATATATAATTTATAATATATGTAGATATACAATATATTTTAATATATTTAGGTCAAATTCATTGGTGTTATAACAACTTATCGGAAACGAAAGATGTATATAGTTTGTGTTGGTTCAGGTAAAACTTTTTTTCAAATATTTAATTTAAAATAACGTTTTAATTTAAAATAACGAAAACATGTTTAATCCGTGAAGTAAACAAATTATCTAAGATGAGAGATGCATATACAACTTTCACTGACTTAGAGCATGATAATCACTGAACCCTATTAGGGGTTCTTAATTTTTTTTTTTCTTTTTTTTTTCTTTTTTTTTTGTCTGATTTTTTTTTTTTAAATGAATCGCGGGCCGACACGTGTCAATGGGGTCTGTAAACAGTGTAAGAGACGGTTCTTATTTAAAAGTTTTTAGAACCGTTTCTTGCACTGTTCACGGGCCCCACATATCAGTGGGGCCTGCAAACAGTGCAAGAGACCCCTCTAAGAGACCCGATTAAGTCAAACATTTGGCTTACTGTATCGCACGGTTTAAAAATATTATTAATTATTAAAATATGTTCAATCCATAAAGTAAACAACTTTCCAAAATGAGAAATGTATATATAATTCTTACTGAACTTAATGCTCAGGTCAAATATATGATTTGAAATAAATTTAGCAGATAGTTTCAAGAGCAGACACAATTAATTACCCTTGGAACAACTAACATAATTAATTACCAAAATACTTAATATGCAAAAATAATCTTTCCAAATTGAAAATGTTACACATAAGATATACTCCCTTCCCTTGTGTATCATATTAAGAGAGTTTTAAGATTTTTTCACAAAGATTAAGAAAATATAAAGTTTAATGTAATTTATCTTGGTAACATAAAACAACATTAGTTTAACCAATAAAAAATATGTAGTATTTTATAATTGTTTACAAATTTCAAGTGATTATTTTTTCTAGAATTGTGAGAACACCACTTATTATGAAACAAAATTAAAATTCATAAACATCACTTAAATTAATACAGAGGGAGTATAATTTAAATGTATGGGTCAAATATTTAGTTGAATTAAGGTTTTAGTTTTATCATAAGTCTTTAGAACAAACATTTTTAAGTAGCTAAAATGTATTTAATCGGTACAATAAAAAATAGATGTACATATACACCTATATATCCATGGTCTGATAACGATTTCAGAAAAGTTGAAGGATAACAAAATCATGCAGCATGATTTTTTCACATGTCTCTCAAAGCATAAAATCAGAAGTATGTGCTACTTTTTGTTGAAGTTATGTTCTTTTGGTTCTTTTAATGAGTTTATAACCATTAGTTGGGTCTAAAAGCCGATGTTGAGCTGTTTTGGTCTGGACTTGAACCAAGCATCATTTACGTGCTAAATAATGCTATAGTTTAATGTTTTCCTTAATAAATAATGTAGTGGTATTAGTTTTACACTAAAGTAGATTTAGTCAATGCTATTACATCAATTAAAACCTTTAGTAAATCACTGATTTCAATTACAACAAGGGTATAAAAAGATTAGAATAGGAGGAAAGGAATTATTCAACCTGAAAAAGAGATTAGTGTAGAATATGGTATGCACGATACTACTCTTATCCTTAATCAAATATTCACGAGATACATGAGCCCTTTTATTTTAACATTAGCGTCCTGTCATGTACTCGTTTTGCTGTCTGAAAGAGAACTTATATATTTATTAATACTTGACCATAAATAAACTCACATATATGTATATAAATATCCATTATGTGGATAGATAAACACAAAGTTGCCTCCTCTAATCCTCTTTGACCACTATTTCTTTCTCTGTCTTCCTCAAAAACTCATTCCCAGAGATATGGCAGAACTAAGTTTTTATGTTGGAGTCATAGGTAACCTTATCATCTTCTTAATTTGCACGTGATTTAAATTACATCAAAGGATACATTCATAACCATAACTTTATCTATATTATTATATCTAAGCAGTTTTATATATATGATCATACAGGAAATGTAATATCGGTGCTTGTCTTCCTCTCTCCTGTGTAAGTTACTTTGATTTTCAGATGATTTTGTTTGATCTAATAATAGATTATGTGAATTATAAGAAACGGGTCGTGAAACTAATTGAATTTAAATGTAAATAATTAATAGGGAGGCGTTTTGGAAGATAGTGAAACGGAGATCGACGGAGGAGTATGAGTGTTTGCCGTACATTTGCACGTTGCTGGGTTCGTCGTTATGGACATATTATGGAATAGTGACCCCTGGAGAATACTTGGTTTCGACGGTCAATGGATTTGGAGTTCTTGCTGAATCCATCTATCTTCTCATTTTCCTCTTCTTTGTCCCAAAACCTAGATTCGTAAGTTTTTAATTAATTTCCATTTACATATTTCAATAACATAGTTTTGTTTGCATTGTATAATTAGGGATGTCAAATGGACGGATTGTTATGATTGACTCCGCCTCTAAAACATAATTAGCCGGTTAATTATGAATAAGTCTATATACGAAGTTATTGTTTTGACTAGAATTGTTGATGTTTCCCAAATCGATTTTGACTTAGAATTTGAAGTTACTTGGACCGTCTGATGACCAACTAGTTCGACCCACTTTATGTGTTTTTTTCCTTTGGTTGTTGGTTGAAATCTGCATTTTAATTAATGGACAGATAAGGCATTGCATTGGTATGACTCAGATTCAGATCTGATCAGCAGATATATTTAAACATTTTATTGTGACATTTGATCAATAAGTTGATATATCATAATATATATATGGTCCACTTGTACGCATTTAACTTATAAGTTATAACTAATTGATTTGTCTCATCTCTTCAATTCTGTTTTTGCAGTTAAAAACAATTACTTTGGTTCTAGCTCTGAACATTCTTTTCCCAGTTATAGCAATTGTGGGAACAAGAACTGCGTTTGGAGATGCAAAAACGCGTTCTAACTCAATGGGTTTCATTTGTGCTACTCTCAACATTATCATGTATGGTTCTCCTCTTTCCGCTATTGTAAGTCTCTCTATATTCCTTTTTTTTTTAAGTCTCTCTATATTCTTTTCATCAAGCTATATATTATATAATTTGTATACACGTTTGCTACAAACAAATATGATAACATAGGACACCAATAACTTTAGTTTTGTTCTTTCATTTTTAAAATTTCATGACTATTTTATACAAATATTATGTCTCCATTACACAATAACCTATCAAATCAACCACCACAAAGAAACAACAAATTATTAGATGTTCTTTTTGATATAAGTAACATATCATATGCATTGTATATATTATCATTAGATGGCCCTTTAGATATACACGTAGTGTCGTTCTAATCTAAATCACTTAAATTATTGATCTGATCAGAAAACAGTTGTGACAACGAAGAGTGTGAAGTACATGCCGTTTTGGCTATCGTTTTTCCTCTTCCTAAACGGCGCGATTTGGGGTGTCTACGCTTTACTCGTGCACGATGTTTTTCTACTAGTAAGTATCATTGTTTCTGATACAACTTTTTTATAAGAAACGTATAACTTTTTAGTAATAATTATTTGATAGTAAACTGATCTATATTTTGGTGTATGTAGGTGCCAAATGGGATGGGCTTCTTCCTTGGGACAATGCAACTCCTAATTTATGCGTTTTACAGAAATGCCAAACCAATCGTAAAAGATGAAGAGGAAGCCCTCGCACCAAGCCAACCTTTCCTCTCTTAACCATTTTAATATAATAATTTGTATGAATGAATAAAAATCTATTTATTTTTTCTTTTGGCGAGTGTTCATTTTGATAGTAATCTAATTTGTTTTTTCATGTGTGACATGCATTGAATGATTTGATTATAAATATGTTTGTGGAAGATTATAAATGAATCTAAAGATTGTTATGAATTGTTGTTAAAATTGTCCAAAATATCACTAATCAATCAAACATTTGAAAGATTGTGTTAAAATAACAAATCTCATATACTTAATGATGAATTTAAATAAGTTTTCTAAGAGCAGTTTTATTACTTGATTCTTATAAATGTCTCTTAAATCGACTGATATTAAACTAGTGATTTTTAAACATAACTTCAAGTTCATTGTTATTAGAACTGTTTGAAATATTGGGTTTGTAATGATTTCAAAGTGCTTTCGTAGATTTTTTAGTTTTTTTTGAAAAAAAGAGCAAGAAAGAAAATATCTAATACCATGTATTATGTATACAAAGACACATAATTAAAGACGGGAAATTATTTCTTACATTTCATAACAGCATCATACATATCAAACATTGGGAGATATAAAAAACGATCAGGTGCACGACTTTGAAGATTGATCAGACACAAACCCTAGACCTTATTCATGCATATGGTTAACCCACCCATACGCAAACAAACATAAACTGGTCACGACACAAAATGGAACAACACGTATACATACAGTTACCGAACTTAAAGTATAGTTTGGAGTCACTAAGCGAGGGTAAAGCCGGTGGGGCGGAGGTTGGCGACGCGGAGGAGACCAGAGACGGTTTCTCCGACGAGGGCTAACGATGATGAGAGGAGTTGGCCGGTAGGAAGTGCGGCGTTGCAGGTGGAGAGAGGGGTTGTGACGGCGACCTGACAATCGGAGAGGAGTGTAGAAAGCACAAGCTGAATCGGGTTTACTAGCATCGAGAATAAACCGGCATTGTTTGTAGTCGACGTTGAAACGACGTTGTTTTGTCCTCCGCATTGGAGCTGAACGCCCGCATCTGTTCAGTTTAAAAACTAATGATTGTTATCAACTGTAAAATTAATGAAATAATTAACGTGAATAAGTGGTGGATTTTTAGATTCGTACATGAATAACTACCTAACATATACAAATACTCTAGGAATCAATCGAAATGTATACTCCATCCATCCGTTTCGAATATTACATTTTTAAGTTTTTCACACATATTAATAAAACATATTAAATCTTAACATTAAATGTATAATTTTTTATAATTAACTATTTTCAATAATTTTTAATCAATCAAAATTTAATAAATACAATTAATTTTCTTAAAGTTTACAATTTATCATTATTACTTACTAAAAATTACATTGAAAAAAATAAAAAATGTAAATTTTTGAAACAATTTGTTTAGTTAAAATATGGATTATTTTAGAACGGAGGGAATATTTCACATCGCATTTTCACAATACTGTTTGAACTTACAAACGTGCATAATTAAACCATATTTTTTGACACAAATTTTTTAACATGTCGCTTTCTTATACCATTTGTAATTAACTCAACATATTTTTTTTAACAAAATCAGCCTCGCCAATTTGTGTTGGTTTACGGAACCGGTACACATATTGTTGGCTTGGCCGTTATTAATTTCAAATGATTGATTCATAGGTAACATGAGGAGAAGTTTGGAAAGCTTACTAACGAAAGCAGGAGCGGAGACATTGCCATTGGCAGAGCAACGAAGTACGCCTTGAACATTGATGAGACCTAAAATGCCTCCAAGGACACCACCACCACCACCACCACCACCAAGAAGCCCCCCAAGGCCACCATTACCAAGAAGCCCCCCTAGGCCACCACCACCAAGAAGCCCCCCAAGGCCACCATTACCAAGAAGGCCCCCTAGGCCACCACCACCAAGAAGGCCACCACCACCACCACCACCTCCACCACCACCAAGAAGGCCACCCAGACCACCAAGCTGAGCCTTAGCCATTGGAGACACCATCACGAGACACACGAAGATCAGTGAGAAGGTTATGCGTTTGTTCTTAAGCATTGTCATGTTCTTGGAAACAATTGTATATGAAATTACAGAGTAGACAGTAAATAAATGCTTTTCTTCTGTGTTGCTTTTGGTTTTGGATGTGATAAAGTGTCTTCCCATGCAGCTTTATTTATAGAACGAGTCGGTGATGATGTCACTGATGTTTTAATTATGTAATTTTATCATATATTTAAGTGAAATACGTCCATAGGTTCCAGTTTCATAAACCAGAATCCTAAAATTTAATTACAAGTTATGTACAATTATTACTATCTCTTTCCTAGACATTGTATTAGTATATATATTCAGGAATAAGAGATTAGGGGGGTTTAATTGAAAAGAAAACTGATGTGATAATAGTACTATAACTAAATCATCGCATGAGTTCAATCATGCTACTCTCGGTAAGTTATAATATTTGGAATATCAAACTGCACCGGTCGTATTTGATTGGATTCAAACCATGCATGCGTGACAGCGCGTGGTATATATATATTAGTATCAAAATTCGACCCTTATTGTATAATTTGTATTGAGAAATTTCTTATATATGTAAGTAGTCGGACGAAAGGTATAACATGGTATAATCAATTATAGTTATGAACTATACATCCCTATTTACTAATCAGCATCCAGACGCAAACAACCATCATAAAGAATCAAAATCGTAAAACAACTTGCTGCCTCCCACAATATATTTCGCAAAATAAATCTGGTGTTCAAAATTTTTTTACACGTACCAAAATTATACATATCACAATCCGTAAGATTTTTTTTTAATGGAATGAAGGTTCCTATTGTATGACAACAAGAGTTTATTTTTGCGAGACTAGTGATTCGTCTTACTTGTGTTAATGAATGATGCAACAACTAGATTACTTATTTTTGGAATGAACTGCTTTAGAATGATTAATTCCATTAGTTTTATAAAAGAAATTACCATTTAATATGAATGGAATGTTCATTCTATCAATTCCAAAAAAATTTAAACAAAATATAACATAAACCATTCCATAACAATTTTATTAAGGAATAAATGGAATGAATCTATTCCGTTTTTCTACTGCATTCAATTCATCTTATTCCATTCATCTCTACTCAATTTATTCCATTTTTGTTTCACCAGTTACATCCGAAGTTTCTTCACTACTAAAAAATATTTAATGGAATGAAGTTTCCTCACTACTAAATAGATCAACACAATGATAACAAAAAGAATGTTTCCTATTGTATGACAACAAAAGTTTTAAAGAACTTAATTGAGTGAAAATAAAGAAACTAAAAAGAAAACTCATTCTCATGCAAAAAGAATATTTAACATGTCAATTGTTTTATTCCTTTTAATAATTTAGTCAAGATATCGGAACCCACAAGGTAAAGAGACAGATCAAGAAAGAAAGACAGAATATTGGAATACAGTTTTGTCTTTATGTGTATCCTAAAGTGTTGAGTGAAGAAAGATATGGTGAGTTCAGTTTTGTCAAAGTTCAAAATCTAACAATTTGCATCATTGAGTGGTCTTAACTCCTAAACTCCAAATCATAGGAGGGGTCTCTCCTATACATATGGCTCTTTTATTCCTGCTTAAATATTTTATTATATATAAACAAATCAAACTTACACAAGTAGACTCTTGATATAAGGAGATAAGGGAAAATTCACCACCCATCTTGTGTTATGTAGATTGGTCCACTGAACCTATTCTTTTAATCTTCGACTTTAGTTGTATCGATCGCTCGTTTTATAGCCATAACAAAGAGTTATCACATAGGTAAATGTGAATGTATCTTTTAAGAATGAATTCAAGGTAACTCCAGGGGACCAGAATAGATCCATCCAAGGGATTAGTCGTATATCAAGTTTCTTGCCCTCTTGCTCACGGTAATTGTTAAGAATAATCGTTTGATAGACACCACAAAACCCTACGAAAGTCATTCTAGAGTATACTGATAGTAACTGATAAACTCAAGTAGCTAGTAAACAATGAGATAAGAGTCTTGGAAACATGAGGTTTTCATCGATCATCATAGTACTGCAAGTATAATTTTCAACTTGTCGCTGCTAGTTAAGTGCATTATGCATTTGGTTAAGATATTTCAGAGTGTTTGCTTCACATTCTTACGCTCGTCATAGCCTCTCTTATAACTTTAGTTAATCAATTGTTCATCTTATATTCTTTCTCTTGTATCATCATTAATTTTAAGCCGTATGATCATGCTCTTGTATGTATATATACACGATTTGGTATTTGCGGTTAAATTACNTCGCTCGTTTTATAGCCATAACAAAGAGTTATCACATAGGTAAATGTGAATGTATCTTTTAAGAATGAATTCAAGGTAACTCCAGGGGACCAGAATAGATCCATCCAAGGGATTAGTCGTATATCAAGTTTCTTGCCCTCTTGCTCACGGTAATTGTTAAGAATAATCGTTTGATAGACACCACAAAACCCTACGAAAGTCATTCTAGAGTATACTGATAGTAACTGATAAACTCAAGTAGCTAGTAAACAATGAGATAAGAGTCTTGGAAACATGAGGTTTTCATCGATCATCATAGTACTGCAAGTATAATTTTCAACTTGTCGCTGCTAGTTAAGTGCATTATGCATTTGGTTAAGATATTTCAGAGTGTTTGCTTCACATTCTTACGCTCGTCATAGCCTCTCTTATAACTTTAGTTAATCAATTGTTCATCTTATATTCTTTCTCTTGTATCATCATTAATTTTAAGCCGTATGATCATGCTCTTGTATGTATATATACACGATTTGGTATTTGCGGTTAAATTACCAAACCTATTCGATAATGAAAGAATTGATTTAAACTTACCTTACTGAAAATTCATTAAACTTCAACAATTAAAATCTTTATTCATGAACCTCGGAAGATTAAAAAGCTCTTTTTATCTTTCATCATTAAACTTATAAATTAAAGAATTAGTGCCCATTAAACAAAAAAAATAAATTATCATATTTACTGGAGGAAATCTTCATTCTGAGATGCCCTTGTCCACAATAATGGCTTCAACACTCTTGTAAAACTACAATTAACATTACTTTATCTCGGGAGGGAAGAAACTCGATATTTTTGTGAGACTAGTGGTTCGTCTGACTTGAGTTTGATATATTTAGAGAGGTGTGTTAGAGACCTCAAAAGCGTCTGATCGCTTTGGGAGGTCTGAAGTTAAAGAGGATGAATTTCAGGAGTTGCGTTCTCGTCTTCCCTTCCACATCTTTATTGTCTTGTCTGCCTCACAGGTTACCAGCCTTGAACCTGTCTGGTCGTAACACGTTCACAGCCACTGCGTTGATTGTGTGGCTCTCTGCTGAGAACTGCTCCACGGAGTAAGACAACACCAAAACACATCAGAAAAACTAATTGATTAAAAAAAACTCAATGAAACTAGATACAAGAACTAATTGACAAGGATTCCAGATGCTTAAAGCATGTTGTGGCAAAACTATCTCCCTTAGGAAGGCTAAAATTCTTGGTGTTGTCAGCCGATGCAGAAACAAACAAAAGAAAAACAAATTAAAACAGAGTGCATTATCTTGCACAGCTCAAAGGTTGAAAGAGAAGGACAATTACTCTTTTACTCGGACAGCTTTCTTATGATTCGTTAGAGTTGTCATTGTTCTACCTGATTGTATAAATACACTTATAGAAAGTCGAAGCATGCAACTTTGCTCTGCAAGAATTAACAAATGGATTGGGGTTACGATTGGAAAAGGCTAACCTAGCTCGTAGTTGCCCAATATGTCCAGTAAGTCAAGTGTGAGCTTCAGAACTCCAGTCGCTACATCCCATATCTAGCGAACATGAAGCCAAATAAGAAACTCAGCAAAGAGAAATAAAACCAGGATTGCTACAGATGCTAAAGTTAAACTCGAGTTCCAGGAACTACCCCACAGGATGAAAGTAAGGTAAAAATTCATGAGATATGGGTAAACGATGCATCAAGAGCTAGCAAAGCAAGATCCAGAAAAATTCATATTAAAGTGGAATATTCCAACATGGAGCTTATGGGTTGCCTTAATGGTACGGTCAGCAGAACCAGTGCAAAAACCATTCATTACTTGGGTCAAATGCAACAGATCTAGCCCAAGTGCCCCCTGTTCAAAGAAACAAAAGATTCATCACCTCATATGAACATTAAAGCAGCAGTCGCCACAGGGTCGTCTCGTATTATTTCTGGTCTTGTTCAAAAAATATTAATGATATATTTAACAATATAATAAAGTAGTTTTAAAAGTTCATATATTTATTTTATATATATTTGACATCTCTTTTGAAAATATAAATTCTAAATTAAATAGGATGTCTAAAAATTTAAAGTTTTATATTATAACTTATATATTTATGTTTAAAAATTCTTAATTTTGTTTATATATTTTGATTCGGGCCATGTTCGACCGCTCCACCTGCACATGCTGTTAGACGGCACTGAGTCTCGGCAGATTTATGTAACACATAGAGTGGCAAAGATGGACATATGATGAGAAACTAAGTAGATAGAAAGTACTTCTGATTGAAAAATATATAATGGCCAAAATTAAAGTTCCATGACATATAACAAACTACATCACCTCATCGGAAATTTTATCTATATGTAGTAGTGTCATTACAGAGAACCATTCAGATGAGGATTCAAATGCAATGCTTTTACCAGCGTAACCAGTGCTGCGAGAATCTCGATAATTATCAGGATAATTAAGTAGAGCAAAAGACTTGTAGAGAATGTAGTAAATTTCTTATATATGAGCTATATATCGATTTTGTAAAATTCCAAAAGAGGATAGAACGTAAACTCACAAGCTTCTGAAGGACCAACAGCTAAAGCTTTCTCTGTTACGCCCTTTTGAAGTTCATTGGCGAGAGCAGTAAAAGTTTGAAACCTTAGAACGAGAAACCACAATGCAAAGAGAGAATAATGGTACTTGAACTTGTTTCCCAACTAACCCTACTTATTATAGAGATACGAATAAAGCTCAAAACTAAGATTAAAAAGAATGACATAAAAACTAAGATTAAAAGAATAAAGCTCAAGAGCTCGTTTTACATGAAAAAGAGAGGGAAAAGAAATTTATCTGACCCGAAGATGAAACCGGATCCTCATTTATACGTTAACCCAACTCTCGGATCCCCCACCCCACCCACCCGCAAAGTGTTCGGTGGCGGTTAATATTTTAATCCTTTTTCCATTATTATTCAAAAAAAAGAAAAGGGTAAAATAGTAATTACAGTCATCTCCTTCTCTCTGCATCGGAAAACCCTCGTTACGCTCGAGTATAAATAGCGTTGTTACGTCTCGTGCTAATCCCCTTGTCGCTGCGTCTCTCTCCCGCAACCTTACACAGATTCGTTTATTCCCATCGATCGGAGAGAGAAAAATCAATAAGCGACCATGTTGGTGTACACTGATCTTCTCACCGGTAAGCTCATTCATCGCGTCTATGTCTTCGATCTTGTGCTAATAATCATTGATTTCGACTTGGCCTGCCTCAGTATTTGGATTTGCGTTAGATCTGTAATCGCATCTTAGGTTTAGTTCGTCGATTTACAGCTCTAATTCTAGTAGCGATTGGGCTTAGTTAATGATTAGACGATTTAGATTTGGTTTACATTAGGTTTCTCGTCAATTTGAATGATTTAGATTGGATTTTCATTAGGATTGTTGATCAATTTTTTCAGGTGATGAGCTTCTGTCTGACTCTTTCCCTTACAAGGAGATTGAGAATGGTATTCTTTGGGAAGTTGAAGGAAAGGTTTGTACTTGCCGTTCATCAAACCACCCTTTACTCTATATATTCATCAAAGTTTCATCCTTTTTTTCTTTTTTTTGCTTGATTATTTAGTGGACTACTAAGGGATGTGTAGAGGTTAACATTGGTGCCAACCCATCTGCTGAAGAAGGTGGTGAGGACGAGGGTGTTGACGACTCTGTTGAAAAGGTTGTTGACATTGTCGACACTTTCAGGCTTCAGGAGCAGCCCACTTACGACAAGAAGGGTTTCATCGCCTATATCAAGAAGTACATCAAGCTTTTGACACCCAAGCTTAACCCGGAACAGCAGGAACAGTTTAAGAAGGGTATTGAGGGAGCTACTAAGTACTTACTTCCCAAGCTCAAGGACTTCCAATTGTAAGTTCCCCCCCTCCCCCCTAGCCTAGTCCAATCGTATTTGATACTCTGGTTTATATGAATTCTCATTAATGGTTGTTTTGATAGCTTTGTTGGGGAGGGCATGCACGATGACAGCACTATCGTCTTTGCTTACTACAAGGAGGGTGCAACTAACCCAACATTTTTGTACTTCGGACATGGTTTGAAGGAGGTCAAGTGCTGAGTTAAAAGCTCTCTCGTTGGGTTACTTTGGTCGGTCGGTCGCAGCGACTCTATGTTTCTTTATATTGTTGTGTGTTTCGTCTTCGCTTACTAAACCTACCATTCACCAGTTTTCCTTTCTTTTCTTTCTAGTTCTCATCTCTGTTGCAAGATTCTTAAGTTATTAATCCGAAAACAATGGTCTGTTAGTTGAATTTACTTTTGTTTTCTATGATTTGATCTCTCTCTTTTGTCTGATTTTCTGTTACTAACAGATGAACTTCGCTTGTCTAATTTAAGTGTTGTTCATCTGCCATTCATATCTGTGTTAGAACGGGAGAATATTTCACAACGCATTTTCACAATACTGTTTGAACTTACAAACGTGCATAATTAAACGATATTTTTTGACACAAATTTTTTAACATGTCGCTTTCTTATACCATTTGTAATTAACTCAACATATTTTTTTTTTAACAAAATCAGCCTCGTCAATTTGTGTTGGTTTACGGAACCGGTACAAATATTGTTGGCCTGGCCGTTATTAATTTCAAATGATTGATTCATACGTAACAGGAGAAATTTGGAAAGCTTACTAACGAAAGCAGGAGCGGAGACATTGCCATTGGCAGAGCAACGAAGTACGCCTTGAACATTGATGAGACCTAAAATGCCTCCAAGGACACCACCACCACCATTACCAAGAAGCCCCCCAAGGCCACCATTACCAAGAAGGCCCCCTAGGCCACCACCACCAAGAAGGCCACCACCACCACCACCACCTCCACCACCACCAAGAAGGCCACCCAGACCACCAAGCTGAGCCTTAGCCATTGGGGACACCATCACGAGACACACGAAGATCAGTGAGAAGGTTATGCGTTTGTTCTTAAGCATTGTCATGTTCTTGGAAACAATTGTATATGAAATTACAGAGTAGACAGTAAATAAATGCTTTTCTTCTGTGTTGCTTTTGGTTTTGGATGTGATAAAGTGTCTTCCCATGCAGCTTTATTTATAGAACGAGTCGGTGATGATGTCACTGATGTTTTAATTATGTAATTTTATCATATATTTAAGTGAAATACGTCCATAGGTTTCAGTTTCATAAACCAGAATCCTAAAATTTAATTACAAGTTATGTACAATTATTATTATCTCTTTCCTAGACATTGTATTAGTATATATTTTCAGGAATAAGAGATTAGGGGGGTTTAATTGAAAAGAAAACTGATGTGATAATAGTACTATAACTATATCATCGCATGAGTTCAATCATGCTACTCTCGGTAAGTTATAATATTTGGAATATCAAACTGCACCGGTCGTATTTGATTGGATTCAAACCATGCATGCGTGACAGCGTGAGGTATATATTAGTTTCAAAATCAATTGTGATTATGAACTATACATCCCTATTTACTAATCAGCATCCAGACACAAACAAGCATCATAAAGAACTCAATATCGTAAAACAACTTGTTGCTTCCCACAATATATTTGCAAAATAAACCTGGTGTTCAAACTTTTATCACACGTACCAAAATTATACATATCACAATCCGTAAGAAAAATATTTAATGGAATGAAGTTTCCTATTGTATGACAACAAAAAATTATTTTTGTGAGACTAGTGATTCGTCTGACTTGAGTTAATGAAGTTTCTTCACTACTAAAAATATTTAATGGAATGAAATTTCCTCACTACTAAATAGATCAACACAATGATAACAAAAAAAAAAGAA
>MU105881.1:246117-271886 GCA_012274485.2 Sinapis alba | reverse complement strand
GAGACGAAGCCGAAGAAGAGAAGAACTGGCTGAATATTACAGAACCACCTCTAACTGAACAAACCGGAACGTTAAGAACCGGAGCCACTCGGACATTTACACTGTACGATCTCTCCACTCCTCTGTTTCTATACCCACCGCTAGTTCCACTGGGGCTACTCGAGCTTCGTTCTAGGCTCTGGTACACGATCTTCCCCGATGAGTTTAGTCTCGGACTGTCTACAGAGACTGATTGACTTGTTTCTTCTCTATCACGAGGCTTCACTAACCTCATCCTCGGCCGAGCTGGAGCGAAGGGATTCGCCGTGATGTTTTGGCTAGCGAGGTGGTTGAGTCTCTCTGCGTCGAGTGATAGCCTCGGGGTGTCCTCGTGGTCGTGGCTTGAGGAGGAGGAAGATGAGAGAGACGTACGTGAAGAGGAAACGGACATAGATTCGCTGTCGGAGAGGAGAGGGAGACTGATTAATGAACCTTCCGAAGAAAACGACGACGTTTTGGAGCTCCGATGTAAAAACTGTTTAAACGACGCCGTAGCCGACGACGCCGTAGCCGACGACGCCTTGCTGTTTTGAGAAAACCGTTTCAGCCCTAACAACTCTCTCCACTTACTCGAACACCGTGGCGCCTTGGGAGAAACCACTAAACTATCATCTCCGGAGATCTCCGTTTCAACTTCCACCACGGCCGTCACCGTCGAGTGTTGCTTCGTCACGAGTTTACCATTAGAGAATAGCTCGTCGGCGGGAAGCATTCCGACCGTATCACCAGACCTGAACTCGAACTCTTCCTCGGGAGGACTCAGCTTCTTCATCTCCGACGCAGCTCGCGGGTTGAAACATCCGTAAGCAGAGACACTAACATTGTTGACGCAAGCAGAAGCCATCACATGCGTTCAAGAAACAGTGTGTCGCGGTCGTCCCGGCCAGATCTAAAGTAAAGAAAGAGAGAGAGGCTTTGTTTGGTTTGGAGTTTGTTTTTCGAGAAAACAGAGTAAATATACTACCCTGGTGGCGCGTGCATGTCACACCGCAGTCTCAGTTAAATACGCAGATCAGATTGGTTTTATTTTATTAATTCAACTTTTTTTACTTACCTTAATACTCCCTTCATTTCATATTAAGTGTAGTTTTAGAGAATAATTTTTGTTATAAAATAAGTGTTGTTTTTGGATTTCAATGTAAAATTTATAAATTTTATTTTTCAATTTAAAATTCTATTGGTTAAAATATAGTTAGGTATATGAAAAATGATGTTTTTATATAGAAAATATGCAAAATTAAATATTTTCTTAATCCGTGTGCATAAATCTAAAATGACACTTAGAAACAGATGGAGCATCTTTTTATATCTTACATCCAATGGAAAAAATTTATATAAAATCATTATCTTATAAATTTGGAAGTTAGAATAAAGCATAAAATCATTGGTATAGAAGATGAAGATCACGTGATATAAAGTATGATTTTAGTTATCTATCAATCAGAATAATAATAAATGCGATAAATTAGGAAAATAGAATCTGTTAGGAATCATTTTGACAGTTAGCTTAGGTATTAACTGCTTTCTTTTCAGCCAAGTTAGGTTTTGCTCTCATCTCTTCTTGATTTAGGATCTTGTCTTTCTAGTATTACCTCCATAATTAGATGTTAATTGCTTTGATTAAATGAAAATGGTATCACGCTTTGAGTTTTTTTTTCCTCTGATTTTAAAGATAGCAACTGGTATTTACTCACTCAGGTCACAAATGTTTCTTCAGAGTTACGGATTGTTCTGTGTTTTACACAATATTCAAGAAATTGTTAAGTGGTAGTAGATTATTGCCAAAGCAAACAACTAGACCTTGTCTAGACCGGATTTAAAAAAAATCATTTTACTTTATGATGATTTGCATTTTTAAAACACTAGTTTTACTTACTCTTTAGACTTTTAAATCACTAATTTTACTTACTCTCTAAATCGCTTTTTAAAACACTAGTTTTACGTACTCTATCTGCATGTATATATACATATTAACACTGACTATTGAGTGGTGCAACGTGTGCGTGTCTCTCCTTTTCTGATGTTGTGTCCATTTCAGGATGGACTCTAGACTACATACATGGTTTAATCGTTGTCATTTTGGTTGCAGATAATATCCGTATGCACATGACAACGATCAAAAGTGTTTGTTTTTTCACATGAATTTAAAGGGAATAACATGAAGGTACATAGTTTGTCTCATCACTTTCTGAGGTAGAGTTCATGTCGATTCAATGATTTCTACATCTGGTGTAGCCAATTTGAATGCTCTATTGATTTGCATCATTATGGATATTGCAGTTGTGGATCCATACTGCTACTGAAAGCAACTCCTAAATAAATGATGACAATCTGCAGCTAGTTTAAATAAATTCATTGCTCTTGTATCTCCAGTCTAGAAGACTATATATAACCAAGAAATGATCTTAGCAAAATCAGTGGCAACTTCATATATATTAACTGCAAAATTGTCAAAAAATCATATTGGCTTTAAGTATGAAAATCTATTAGTAGGCTAGTAGCTACTTTTCCATCAATGATCCATTTGTGTATCTATCTGATTGATTAAAGAATATGTTTAACTTCAAACTTCTGCTTAAATTTGGTTTGAGCATACCATAATTGGCGAAGTGTGGCATCTGAGTTGTCCAGGCTCAAGAGAGAGTGAAGAACGATGGGAGTAGCTCAGAAGCAGTTCTGGCTCAACATCAATAAAGGCCCTTGGGCAAATAAGTTTTTTAGACCCCTATAATTAATTATGATATTACAACAAAAAATTAGAAGTCTAATTTTTTAATACTAGCTAATGTTTGTATTAAATATGTTATCTAATAACTTAAAATACCATACTATTTTCTCAACATTCAATCTTAAAATATGTATAATATACCTAGGGCGGTCGCACCGGTTGCTCTCTGTAGTAAGCTGCCCTGCTTAAAAGGAGAAAAATAATAAAAGTCTTGAGCTTTGTACTTCATGCTTGACAAAGAACAGTGCCAATCTCAAAAGCATTCTGAAGATCATATCAACTCATTTGTTTCTTATATAATCTTTTGTCTAAAAGAAACTTAACTTTAGCTCTTTCTGATTGGCTGATTGCTATGGTTATAACTTATAACTGTTATATTTCATCTGTATTTATTAATTTTGTTAACTTCATCACAAATATTAAAAATAAATACATATTTTTGTTTACATTTAAAATTAATTTAATATTTTATTTGATTTCTATTAAAATTTTGTTACTTATACTCCTTATGTTTTTTTAATATAAGTCTTTTTAGTATTATGCATATTGATTAAGAAAATAATTAATTTTTTATATTTTTAATATAAAACATCATTAATTATTTACCTAACCACAATTCAACCAATAACAAATAGAATGTATATCATTACTCTCTCTGTTTCATAATAAGTGTCATTCTAACATTTTTTTCTTGTTACACAAAAAGTGTCACTTTACAATTTCAATGCAAATTATACTTATTTTCAGCTAGAAATTAATTGCAAATTGCATTGTTTTTATAATAATTTTATTTATCTCAAATATTATTGGTCAAATATATATAATTAATGACAACTTAATTACATTTCAATCATTTTCTTAATCTGTGTGAAAATGTCAAAATGATACTCTTTGTAAAACGGAAGAAATATTAATTATATAACATTAACTCCTAATCAGTTTTACATTGAAAATTGAAAACATCATATAATTTGAAACAATTTTTTTTTCTAAAACGATTTATATTAAAAATGGAGGGAATATTACATTTGGATTTACGTTTTAGTTTCAAAGTAAAATGCTATTAAAGTCATTTTGTTAAATAGTACGGAGTACTCCACAAGCTAAATCTAAAAACTAATCTTTTACAAAAAAGACTAACGAAAATTAAGAATAATTTATTTATTTATTTATTTTAGAAGTCTTGAAATATATGTTCTTCCTCTTCTTCGGCAGTTCGGCTGCTGTCTTTTGGGCTCTCTGCTTAAACCCAGAAGATGTACTCATGCCTCGTGTTGCCTCTAAAGCTCAATCCTTGCTTCAGTCCTCTCCACCCTTTCACACCATGTTCGTATTCTCCGTCGCTCCGTCTCTCCTCTTACTACTCCCGCCGCTTCTACTCTCCGGTCACCGTAAACGCCGCCAAGAAAACCTCACAGAGCATTCCTTCCGAATTCGATGACAGAATCAACGGCTCTTTCTCTCCCGACTCCGATTCACGCTTCCTCGACCGTGTAACTTCCTTCTTCTTCTTCTTCTTCTTCTTTCTCCCTCTTTTGTTGATTCAGTGTGAACATGCCCATTAGGTTTAGCTCTCCATTTGAGCCATTGTTAGCTGAAAAGTCGTAACCTTTTGGAAGGTTATTCACATTTTATTACAGTGGTGGTCTGAAAGTGCCGACCTTTGGACATGGGTTACTCAGACAAAGAGTTTTCTTACATTTTCAGAGTCTATGTATCAAAAAAGGAGTTTCATTTATCGTATTCAGCTGTTTCTAGCATTCTTGCTCAGTTGCTCTCTTGCATTGTTTCTGAGTCCACTCTTGTTGTGTTTGAGTTCTTTTGTCTTGTTCTCTTGGCTTGTGTACAGCAAAAGGCTTTAGAGGCAGCTATGAATGACATTAACGGTTCTTTTGGTAAAGGAAGTGTCACAAGGTTGGGTAGTGCTGGTGGAGCTTTAGTGTGAGAATCTCTCTCAATCTCTCTTTATTCTATACTTCAGTTGTCCACTCCTCAAGAGCATTGTGGCAGGAACAACAATGATTGTTTGATGTTTGTATATATTGCAGGGAGACTTTTCCGAGTGGTGTATTGACGCTTGATCTTGCCTTAGGTGGAGGCCTGCCAAAGGGTAGAATAGTCGAGGTATGCATTTGCTGACAGTTTTGATTCATAAGAAGAAGAAAAAAAAATTGATAATTGGTTTATAATCGGATACTGCAGATATATGGACCAGAAAGTAGTGGCAAGACCACACTAGCACTCCATGCAATTGCTGAAGTGCAGGTTATACTTCTTGTCAACCACTTCCATAAGATAGTTCCATGTTTCTATCATCACGATATGTTGCTAAAACATAGTTTACTGACTGTGCAGAAGCTTGGAGGCAATGCAATGCTTGTTGATGCAGAGCATGCCTTTGATCCATCATACTCTAAAGCATTAGGTGTTGATGTTGAAAATCTTATAGTTTGTCAGCCAGATAATGGAGAGATGGCTTTAGAAAGTAATCCAAAAACATTCTAAAATCTCGTTTTATGAACGTTATTTTCATGTAAAAGTGTAGGCTTTTGAACTAACTTGTTCTTTCTTTCTTACTCGCACAGTTGCAGACCGTATGTGTCGTTCTGGTGCAGTTGACCTTATATGTGTTGATTCTGTTTCAGCACTTACTCCACGTGCCGAGATTGAAGTATGATATCATCTCTTTCTATCATGTAACTTCTTCATGGTATGAACTTTTCTGACTTGAGTTTGTTTTGCTCTCGTGTTTCATGCTTAGGGTGAGATTGGAATGCAGCAAATGGGGTTACAAGCTCGTCTCATGAGTCAAGCTCTTCGTAAAATGTCGGGAAACGCCTCTAAAGCTGGTTGTACGCTTATTTTTCTAAACCAAATTAGATACAAGGTACCTGTGACTAATCACTCACCGTTTATGTGTTATATTTTCTACTTGAGTTTAGTCTCAAAGTATAAGTAGGTCTGGGCATTTCAGTATGGTTCGGTTTGGTTTAGTTTTCGATTATTCGGTTCTAGAGATGTAGGATACGTTCGGGTATTTTTGGAAATTTAACTAAACTGGAACCGGCTAATATCCCAGATAATTTAGGGTCCAATTCTGTTCGGTTTCACTTTTTCGGTTGATTTGGGCTAAAAAGTCAGAAAATTCGGGTTTTTGGATTAAGTATCAGATTTTTTTCAGGTTTTCTGATAAAATTTGAATATTTCAGATAATTTCGGATAAAAAAGTATTTGGGTAGTTCAGTTTGTTGGGATAGTTCGGTTATAAAATAGTACTTTTAAAATATTTGATTATTTTAAATTTAAATATAATGAGTATTTATAAGTATATAAACTATATTATAGAAATTCGGATATCATTCAGTTCTCGGTTCAGTTCTAGAGATAGAGATATATGATCCGCTTGGCTAATTGATAGGATTCAAACCAAGTCAAACCTTGCTTTTCGGTTCGGTTTTTTGGTTACAGATAAATGTGTCCATGCCTAAGTATAATGTGTTCTTTGAACTAACAGTGCTGTTTTCTTATGCTATGAAGATTGGTGTGTACTACGGGAATCCAGAGGTGACCAGCGGAGGAATTGCCTTGAAGTTCTTTGCGTCGGTCCGCCTAGAGATTCGTTCTGCAGGGAAGATCAAATCTGTAAGCAAAACAGTTCCATTAACATTGTAGTTTATATCTTTGTTGTTTGTTTCGTTCTGAAACTGTAACTCGTTTCTAACTTCACATTACTTATTTAAAGAGCAAAGGGGATGAAGATATTGGTCTCCGGGCTCGTGTAAGAGTGCAGAAGAGCAAGGTTAGTATGAATGAAGGCATACATGTCAAGTTAAATTATAAAGAGAAGTGAACTTGTCTTTATCTCTTTTATGTTTACAGGTTTCAAGACCGTATAAGCAAGCAGAGTTTGAGATTATGTTTGGGGAAGGAGTCAGTAAACTGGTATGCATCATCAGTCTCTGACAGCTGATAAACGTTTTTCCTTGTCTTTTAACTTAAACCTAAAACCTGTAGGGATGTGTTCTTGATTGTGCTGAGATTATGGAGGTTGTGGTTAAGAAGGGTTCTTGGTACAGCTATGAAGACCAAAGGTCTGGATTCAACGTTGAGAATCTCAAAACATTTTGTGAAAGAAGTGGATACAGATGATGTGATATGTGTTTGTGTTGGGTCTCTCTCTCTTTTCAGGCTTGGGCAAGGAAGAGAGAAAGCACTGCAGCATTTAAGGGAGAACCCTTCTCTTCAAGACGAGATTGAGAAGGTTTGCTTCGTCTCTTTGAATGTAAGCTTTTTACATTGATTGTTCTTCTTATGCGTTTGGTGTTCTTGTAATGGCGTTGCAGAGAGTTAGATTGTTGATGTTAGATGGAGAAGTGCATCGGTCAACTCCTTTGTTTAGCAGCAGCTCCTCCTCGGTTTCACGTGATGAAGGAGAAGAAGAACAAGACGCTCTTGACGATTTCCAATGATAAAACTTAAGCCAGGAACTGGCTGAGTTCCACCAAGATGTTATAATCAACAAAACTCATGTTCTTACATCATTTGAAACTCCAAATGGTTCAATCTATAATACTGTATTCAAGTTCTTTTCTTGTGCACTGAAAGGTGGACATACACAAGCACTAGAGTTCTTTATAAATTCAAAGTAGGTTCTGAGCATTACAGAGAAGAGAAACAAGAACATAGACATTTAGAGAAACATGAGTTACACATGTCTTATAAGATTTACTGAGCCAAAGCACTTGTGTTGTACACAAGAAGAGCTCCTCCGGCGAGAATTCCAGCGAGTGTCACTGCCCAAATTGCCAATCCGGTGACTCCTCCCTTGTACACATCACCACTTGGTGACCACTCCTCCTCGTTGTAGATAGGACTGTAGAAACCCAAACTCGTCAACAACACATGCTATGGTTTACATATGAAAATGTTAATGGAGACTATTATTTATTCACCTGTATCCATCAACGTTAGCTCCATACTTGTCAACGAACTTGTAAACACCGTATCCCTGAGTATAACACGACATCGTTTTAGTAAATAAATCAGAACTGAGTAAAATATTTGTAAATTTTGATTAGATTGGTATTCTTGACAATAACACCGAAATATCAACTCTATGAAGTAAAAAAATAAATAAATCATATTCAATATTCATAAGAAACAAATTAAATCACAAATACTGATATTTTGAAAAAAATATTTGATCTTTTATATATATATATATATTTTTTTAATGTAAATTTTATAACTTTTATTTATCAAATTAATTAATTTAGTTATTAAAATTTGAAAAGTAAAGATTTTTTGTATATTAAATATTATTATTTTATATTACTCTTAAATCAAATATCAAATATCTAGTTAAAATATATAAAAACTCGGATATCTGGACATCGGCCAGTAGCTATAGATCCGATCGATTATTTGAAACGGATCAGATCATGAATATCTTTAAAAATCGGGATAGATTTGTACCACCCCTAATAAACTGAACTAAAAAAAATATTTGTTATCCCTAACCTTGCCCTTTCTGCCGGAGGAGTCGACGCCGTCCCTCAAGTCCATGCTGCCGTTAACTCCTATATACAAATCAATTTAGCGGAATAAGCTATAGTTTTAACGGTAGCGTGTGTACAAAGGTAAGAGTCTGGTGTGTGTATACTATACGTACCAAAGGGCTTGTCGGTCTTGATCTTCTTAATACCGCTGGCGACGATTTTGAAGGAAGAAGGAGAAGCTCTTGTGAGCGACGGCAATCCTCTCGCCGACATCTTCTCCACCGTGAAACCTGCCGGTTTCAACGTCACCGATGAAAGCATTACTGAAGCAGCCATTTCTTCTATCTGTCTCTCGCTAACTGCGTGTGTGTGTGGTCTTGTAATATGAGAGGAGATGAAATGCGATAAGTGATTGTGGTCATGACACGTGGCAGTTGCTTTGTGGGCTTTGTCTGAATATCTAACGTTATCTTTAACAAGTTAATAGTCTTCATTAGTTTTGCCACGTTGGATTGTAATTTTTTTTACTTTTAGTTTTAACCCCTGTAAGTTTTAGTTAACTTAAGCTACTCATCACTAGTTTGTTAAAGCACTCGCAATGGGAGTCCTTAGAAGAAGTTCTTAACAAAAAAATAATTTAATAATCAGTAGATCTCATCAAAATTTAAGGATTCGATTTTTAAAGTCCCTAAACAAGGATCGATCCTTACATTATTTGCGGGCTCCCACGACACGTGGCGGTCCGCAATAGATTGATAACTTTCTTTTTGGAAAAAAAATATAATAATTAAAAAAAAAAAAAAAAAAATTCTAAAGATTTCAATGGATAACACCTTTGTGGATGTTCTTAGAGTCTCACATTGACTTCCACGTTGGTATGTCTGCACATTGCACGATGAGAGTTGCCAAGTGGTGATTCAAGCGACCAGCGTTTAGTTGCTCTTGACCAGGAGTGTTTGTCAGGCATCTCATGCTTCATCACATCAGGTTTGGTTACTCTCTTTTTACTTCTCTGTAATATCTTATGGCTTGTGTTTATCAGACTTCTCATGTTTTTTTTTTCCTTTTCATTAGCAGAGTGGTTAAAATATGAATTACAGAGAACGGTGCAACTATGAATTAAAATAAGATTTATATCTTGTTGAAAATTTCTCAAAATATGTAGGTAAACCCCTACGAAAATATTAAGTTTTTGGTAAATACTCTATATACTGAAAATTATATGCTTTTGAGTTTCTTAAATATTTATAAGCACATTCTAAATTTGAATTAATGTATGAAAAACTTTTTTCATGATAAATGAGTATAATTTCTAATTATTTAATAATTAATTTAATAAAACTTCATAATCTACATAGAACAGTGAAATAACCAAGAAAATATCTATTGTCTAGAGAAATAGAGACAACAAATGTTCCAAACCTCTTTGAACATCATCCTATGTTAGTGAATGATGCAACTATGCATTAAAACAAGATTTTCATATTTTTGAAAATTTCTCAAAATAAGTGGGTTATTCCTTACGAAAATATTGAGTTTTCGGTAAATACTCTATATACTGAAAAAATTATATGCTTTTCATTTCTTAAAAATTTATAAACACATTATAAGTTTAAATTAATATATGGATAAACTTTTTCATGATAAATGGGTATAATATTAAATTATTTAATAATTAATTTAATAAAACTTCATATCTACCTAAAGTAGTGAAAAAACCACTAAAATATATATATTCTCTAGAGAAACAGAGGCAACAAATGTTCCAAACCTCTTTGAACATCATCCTATGTCAGTGAACGGTGCAACTAAGCATTAAAACAAGATTTTCATATTTTAGAAAATTTCTCAAAATATGTGGGTTAACCCCTACGGAAATATTGAGTTTTCGGTAAATAGTCTATATACTGAAAATTATATGGTTTCGTGTTTCTTAAAAATTTATAGACACATTATAAATTTTAATTAATGTATGGAAAACCTTTTATGATAAATATGTATAATAATTATTTAATAATTAATTTAAAAAAACTTCATAATCTACCTAAACAATGAAATAACCACTAAAATATATTTTGTGTAGAGAAACGGAGACAATAAATGTTCCAAACCTCTTTGAACGTCATCATATGTTAGTGAACTATACAAATATGCATTAAAACAAGATTTTCATATTTTTGAAATTTTCTCAAAATATGTGGGTTAACTCTATATACTGAAAAAATTATATGCTATTGTGTTTCTTATTAATTTATAGAAAGTTCTAAGTTTGAATTAATGTACGGAAAACCTTTTTCATGATAAATGGGTATAGTTTCTAATTATTTAATAATTAACTTAATAAAACTTCATAATCTACCTAAAATAGTGAAATAACCACTAAAATATGTATTCTCTAGAGAAACAAAGACAACAAATGTTCCAAACCTCTTTGAACATCATCATATGTCAGTGAACGGTGCAACTAGGCATTAAAATAAGATTTTCATATTTTTGAAAATTTCTCAAAATATATGGGTTAACCTCTACAGAAATATTGAGTTTTCTGTAAATACAATATATACTGAAATTATATGCTTTTTGTTTCTTAAAAATTTATTAACACATTATAAATTTAAATTAATGTATTGAAAACCTTTTTCATGATAAATTGGTATAATATTAAATTATTTAATAATTTACTTAATAAAACTTCATAATCTACCTAAAATAGTGAAATAACCGCTAAAATATCTATTCTCTAGAGAAAAGGAGCCAAAAAATGTTTTAAACCTCTTTGAGCATCATCATATGTCAGTGAATGATGTTACTATGCATTAAAACAAGATTTTCATATTTTTGAAAATTTCTCAAAATATGTGGGTTAACACACCTACGAAAATATTGAGTTTTCGGTAAATACAATATATACTGAAATTATATGCTTTTGTGTTTCTTAAAAAATTATAAACACATTATAAATTTAAAATAGTGTATGAAAAACCTTATTCATGATAAATGAGTTTAATATTAAATTATAAAATAGTTAGTTTAATAACGCTTTATAATCTACCTAAAATTGTTAAATAACCACTAAAATATCTATTCTCTCGAGAAACGGAGACAACAAATGTTCCAAACCTCTTTGAATGTCATCATATGTCAGTGTACGGTGAAACTATGCATTAAAACAAGATTTTATATTTTTTGAATTTTTTTCAAAATATGTGGGTTAACCCCTACGGAAATATTGAGTTTTCGGTAAATATTCTGTATACCAAAATTTATATGCTTTTGTGTTTCTTAAAAATTTATAAACACATTATAAATTTAAATTAGTGTATGAAAAACCTTTTTCATGATAAATGAGTTTTATATTAAATTATTTAATAATCAATTTAATAACGCTTTATAATCCACCTAAAATAGTAAAATAACCATTAAAAGATATATTCTCTAGAGAAACGGACACAACAAATGTTCCAAACCTCTTTGAACGTCATCATATGTCAGTGTACGGTGCAACTAGGCATTAAAACAAGATTTTTATATTTTTAAAAAATTCTCAAAATATGTGGGATAATCCCTACGGAAATATTGAGTTTTCGGTAAAAACTCTATAGACTAAAATTTATATGCTTTTGTGTATTTTAAAAAATTATAAACACATTTTTAATTTGAATTAATGTATGTATAACCTTTTTCATGATAAATGGTTATAATTTAAAATTATTTGATAATTAATTTAATAAAACTTCATAATCAACAAATGTTCCAAACTTCTTTGAACGTCATCATATGTCAGTGTACGGTGCAACTAGGCATTAAAAAAAAAATTTCATATTTTTGAAAATTTCTTAAAATATGTGGGTTAACCCCTAAGGAAATATTGAGTTTTCGGTAAATACTCTATATACTGAAATTTATATGCTTTTGTGTTTCTTAAAAATTTATAAACGTATTATAAATTAAAATGAATGTATGGAAAACCTTTTTCATAATAAATGGGTATAATATTAAATTATTTTATAATTATTTTAATAAAACTTCATAATCTACCTAAAATTGTGAATAACCACTAAAATATTTATTCTCTAGAGGAACGGAGACAACAAATGTTCCAAACCTCTTTGAACGTCAACATATGTCAATGTAAGATGCAACTAGGCATTAAAACAAGATTTTCCTATTTTTGATTTTTTTTAAAAAAATATGTGGGTTAACACCTACGGAATTATTGAGTTTTCGGTAAATACTCTATATACTGAACTTTATATGCTTTTGTGTTTCTTAAAAATTTATAAACACATTCTTAATTTGAGTTAATGTATGTATAACTTTTTCATGATAAATGGGTATAATTTCAAATTATTTGATAATTAATTTAATAAAACTTCAGAATCTACCTAAAATTGTGAAATAACCACTAAAATATCTATTCTCTAGAGAAACGGAGATAACCAATGTTCCAATCCTCTTCAAACATCATCCTATGTCAGTGAATGATGCAACTATGCATTAATACAAGATTTTCATATTTTTGAAAATTTCTCAAAATATGTGGGTTAACCCCTACAAAAATATTGAATTTTCGGTAAATACTCTATATACTAAAGATTATATGCTTTTGTGTTTCTTAAAAATTTATAAACACATTCTTAATTTAAATTAATGTATGGAAAACCTTTTTCATGATAAATGGGTATAATATTAAATTATTTAATAATTTATTTAATAAAACTTCATAATCTATCTAAAATTGTGAAATAACCGATAAAATATATATTCTCTAAAGAAACGGAGACAACAAATGTTACAATCCTCTTTGAATATCATTCTACGTCAGTGAATAATGCAACTATGCATTAATACAAGATTTTCATATTTTTGAAAATTTCTCAAAATATGTAGTTTAACCCTATGGAAATATTGAGTTTTTGGTAAATACTCTATATACTGAAGATTATATGCTTTTGTGTTTCTTAAAAATTTATAAACACATTATAAATTTAAATTAATGTATGGAAAACTTTTTCATGATAAATGGGTATAATATTAAATTATTTAATAATTTATTTAATAAAACATTATAATCTACCTAAAATAGTGAAATAACCGCTAAAATATCTATTCTCTAGAGAAACAGAACCAAAAAATGTTTCAAACCTCTTTGAACATGATCATATGTCAGTGAATTATGCAACTATAAATTAAAACAAGATTTTCATATTTTTGATAATTTCTCAAAATATGTGGGTTACCCCTACAAAAAATTATAAACACATTCTTAAATTTAATTAATGTATGTATAACCTTTTTCATGATGAATGGGTATAATTTCAAATTATTTGATAATTAATTTAATAAAACTTCATAATCTACCTAAAATAGTGAAATAACCACTAAAATATATATTCTCTAGAGAAACGGAGACAACCAATGTTCCAATCCTCTTCAAACATCATCCTATGTATATGAATGATGCAACTATGCATTAATACAAGATTTTCATATTTTTGAAAATTTCTCAAAATATGTGGATTAACCCTACGAAAATATTGAGTTTCGATAAATACTCTATATAATGAAAATTATTTGCTTTTGTGTTTCTTAAAAAATTATAAACACATTCTTAATTTGAATTAATGTATGTATAACCTTTTCCATGATAAATGGGTATAATTTCAAATTATTTGATGATTAATTTAATAAAACTTCATAATCTACCTAATATTGTTAAATAACCACCAAGATATTTATTCTCTAGAGAAATGGAGACAAATAATGTTCCAAACCTCTTTGAACGTCATCATATGTCAGTGTAATGTGCAAGTAGGCATTAAAACAAGATTTTCATATTTTTGAAAATTTCTCAAAATATGTGGGTTAACCCCTACGAAAATATTGAGTTTTCGATAAATACTCTATATACTTAAATTTATATGCTTTTGTATTTCTTAAAAATTTATAATTAGATTCTTAATTGGAATTATTGTATGTAAAACCTTTTTCATTATATATGGGTATAATTTCAAATTATTTGATAAATAATTTAATAAAACTTCATAATCTACCTAAAATTGTGAAATAATCGCTAAAATATTTATTCTCTAGAGAAACAAAGACAACAAATGTTCCAATCCTCTTTAAATATCATCCTATGTTAGTGAATGATGCAACGATACATAATACAAGATTTTCATTTTTTAAAAAAATTCTCAAAATATGTGGGTTAACCCCTATGGAAATATTGAGTTTTTGGTAAATACTCTATATACTGAAAATTATATGCTTTTGTGTTTCTTAAAAATTTATAAACACATTCTTAATTTGAATTAATGTATGTATAACATTTTTCATGATAAATGGGTATAATTTCAAATTATTTGATAATTAATTTAATAAAACTTCATAATCTACCTAACATTATTAAATAACCACTAAAATATTTATTCTCTAGAGAAATGGAGACAAATAATAATCCAAACCTATTTAAAGGTCATCATATGTCAGTGTAATGTGCAAGTAGGCATTAAAACAAGATTTTCATATTTTTGAAAATTTCTCAAAATATGTGGGTTAACCCCTACGAAAATATTGAGTTTTTTTGTAAATACTCTATATACTGAAATTTATATGCTTTTGTGTTTCTTAAAAATTTATAAACACATTTTTAATTTGAATTAATGTATGTATAACATTTTTCATGATAAATGGGTATAATTTCAAATTATTTGATAATTAATTTAATAAAACTTCATAATCTACCTAAAATTGTGAAATAACCACTAAAATATCTATTCTCTAGAGAAACGGAGACAACCAATGTTCCAATCCTCTTCAAACATCATCCTATGTCAGTGAATGATGCAAATATGCATTAATACAAGATTTTCATATTTTTGAAAATTTCTCAAAATATGTGGGTTAACCCCTACAAAAATATTGAATTTTCGGTAAATACTTTATATAATGAAAATTATTTGCTTTTGTGTTTCTTAAAAATTTATAAACAAATTCTTAATTTGAATTAATGTATGTATAACATTATTCATGATAAATGGGTATAATTTGAAATTATTTTATAATTAATTTAATAAAACTTCATAATCTACCTAAAATTGTGAAATAGCCACTAAAATATCTATTCTCTAGAGAAACGGAGACAACCAATGTTCCAATCCTCTTCGAACATCATCCTATGTCAGTGAATGATGCAACTATGCATTAATACAAGATTTTCAATTTTTTGAAAATTTCTCCAAATATCTGGGTTAACCCCTACCAAAATATTGAATTTTCGGTAAATACTCTATATACTAAATTTTATATGCTTTTGTGTTTCTTAAAAATTTATAAACACATTATTAATTTGAATTAATGTATGTATAACATTTTTCATGATAAATGGGTATAATTTCAAATTATTTGATAATTAATTTAATAAAACTTAATAATCTACCTAAAATTGTGAAATAACCACTAAAATATCTATTCTCTAGAGAAACGGAGACAACCAATGTTCCAATCCTCTTCAAACATCATCCTATGTCAGTGAATGATGCAACTATGCATTAATACAAGATTTTCATATTTTTGAAAATTTCTCAAAATATGTGGGTTAACCCCTACAAAAATATTGAGTTTTCGGTAAATACTTTATATAATGAAAATTATTTGCTTTTGTGTTTCTTAAAAATTTATAAACACATTCTTAATTTGAATTAATGTATGTATAACATTATTCATGATAAATGGGTATAATTACAAATTATTTTATAATTAATTTAATAAAACTTCATAATCTACCTAAAATTGTGAAATAACCACTAAAATATCTATTCTCTAGAGAAACGGAGACAACCAATGTTCCAATCCTCTTCAAACATCATCCTATGTCAGTGAATGATGCAACTATGCATTAATACAAGATTTTCAATTTTTTTTGAAAATTTCTCAAAATATGTGGGTTAACCCCTACCAAAATATTGAATTTTCGGTAAATACTCTATATACTAAATTTTATATGCTTTTGTGTTTCTTAAAAATTTATAAACACATTCTTAATTTGAATTAATGTATGTATAACATTTTTCATGATAAATGGGTATAATTTCAAATTATTTGATAATTAATTTAGTAAATCTTCATAATCTACCTAAAATTGTGAAATAACCACTAAAATATTTATTCTCTAGAGAAACGGAGACAACCAATGTTCCAATCCTCTTCAAACATCATCCTATGTCAGTGAATGATGCAACTATGCATTAATACAAGATTTTCATATTTTTGAAAATTTCTCAAAATATGTGGGTTAACCCCTACAAAAATATTGAGTTTTCGGTAAATACTTTAGATAATGAAAATTATTTGCTTTTGTGTTTCTTAAAAATTTATAAACACATTCTTAATTTGAATTAATGTATGTATAACATTTTTCATGATAAATGGGTATAATTTCAAATTATTTGATAATTAATTTAATAAAACTTCATAATATACCTAAAATTGTGAAAAACCACTAAAATATCTATTCTCTAGTGAAACGGAGACAACCAATGTTCCAATCCTCTTCAAACATCATCCTATGTCAGTGAATGATGCAACTATGCACTAATACAAGATTTTCATATTTTTTGAAAATTTCTAAAAATATGTGGGTTAACCCCTACAAAAATATTGAATTTTCGGTAAATACTCTATATATTGAAATTTATATGCTTTTGTGTTTCTAAAAAATTTATAAACACATTCTTATTTTGAATTAATGTATGTATAACATTTTTCATGATAAATGGGTATAATTTCAAATTATTTTATAATTAATTTAATAAAACTTCATAATCTACCTAAAATTGTGAAATAACCACTAAAATATCTATTCTCTAGAGAAACGGAGACAACCAATGTTCCAATCCTCTTCAAACATCATCCTATGTCAGTGAATGATGCAACTATGCATTAATACAAGATTTTCATATTTTTGAAAATTTCTCAAAATATGTGGGTTAACCCCTACAAAAATATTGAATTTTCGGTAAATACTCTATATATTGAAATTTATATGCTTTTGTGTTTCTAAAAAATTTATAAACACATTCTTAATTTGAATTAATGTATGTATAACATTTTTCATGATAAATGGGTATAATTTCAAATTATTTTATAATTAATTTAATAAAACTTCATAATCTACCTAAAATTGTGAAATAACCACTAAAATATCTATTCTCTAGAGAAACGGAGACAACCAATGTTCCAATCCTCTTCAAACATCATCCTATGTCAGTGAATGATGCAACTATGCATTAATACAAGATTTTCATATTTTTGAAAATTTCTCAAAATATGTGGGTTAACCCCTTACAAAAATATTGAGTTTTCGGTAAATACTTTATATAATGAAAATTATTTGCTTTTGTGTTTCTTAAAAAATTATAAACAAATTCTTAATTTGAATTAATGTATGTATAACATTATTCATGATAAATGGGTATAATTTCAAATTATTTTATAATTAATTTATTTAATCTTCATAATCTACCTAAAATTGTGAAATAACCACTAAAATATCTATTCTCTAGAGAAACAGAGACAACCAATGTTCCAATCCTCTTCAAACATCATCTTATGTCAGTGAATGATGCAACTATGCATTAATACAAGATTTTCAATTTTTTGAAAATTTCTCCAAATATCTGGGTTAACCCCTACCATAATATTGAATTTTCGGTAAATACTCTATATACTAAATTTTATATGCTTTTGTGTTTCTTAAAAATTTATAAACACATTCTTAATTTGAATTAATGTATGTATAACATTTTTCATGATAAATGGGTATGATTTCAAATTATTTTATAATTAATTTAATAAAACTTCATAATCTACCTAAAATTGTGAAATAACCACTAAAATATCTATTCTCTAGAGAAACGGAGACAACCAATGTTCCAATCCTCTTCAAACATCATCCTATGTCAGTGAATGATGCAAATATGCATTAATACAAGATTTTCATATTTTTGAAAATTTCTCAAAATATGTGGGTTAACCCCTACAAAAATATTGAATTTTCGGTAAATACTTTATATAATGAAAATTATTTGCTTTTGTGTTTCTTAAAAATTTATAAACAAATTCTTAATTTGAATTAATGTATGTATAACATTATTCATGATAAATGGGTATAATTTCAAATTATTTGATAATTAATTTAATAAAACTTCATAATCTACCTAAAATTGTGAAATAACCACTAAAATATCTATTCTCTAGAGAAACGGAGACAACCAATGTTCCAATCCTCTTCAAACATCATCCTATGTCAGTGAATGATGCAACTATGCATTAATACAAGATTTTCATATTTTTGAAAATTTCTCAAAATATGTGGGTTAACCCCTACAAAAATATTGAATTTTCGGTAAATACTCTATATACTGAAATTTATATGCTTTTGTGTTTCTTAAAAATTTATAAACACATTCTTAATTTGAATTAATGTATGTATAACATTTTTCATGATAAATGGGTATAATTTCAAATTATTTTATAATTAATTTAATAAAACTTCATAATCTACCTAAAATTGTGAAATAACCACTAAAATATCTATTCTCTAGAGAAACGGAGACAACCAATGTTCCAATCCTCTTCAAACATCATCCTATGTCAGTGAATGATGCAACTATGCATTAATACAAGATTTTCATATTTTTGAAAATTTCTCAAAATATGTGGGTTAACCCCTACAAAAATATTGAATTTTCGGTAAATACTCTATATACTGAAATTTATATGCTTTTGTGTTTCTTAAAAATTTATAAACACATTCTTAATTTGAATTAATGTATGTATAACATTTTTCATGATAAATGGGTATAATTTCAAATTATTTTATAATTAATTTAATAAAACTTCATAATCTACCTAAAATTGTGAAATAACCACTAAAATATCTATTCTCTAGAGAAACGGAGACAACCAATGTTCCAATCCTCTTCAAACATCATCCTATGTCAGTGAATGATGCAACTATGCATTAATACAAGATTTTCATATTTTTGAAAATTTCTCAAAATATGTGGGTTAACCCCTACAAAAATATTGAATTTTCGGTAAATACTCTATATACTGAAATTTATATGCTTTTGTGTTTCTTAAAAATTTATAAACACATTCTTAATTTGAATTAATGTATGTATAACATTTTTCATGATAAATGGGTATAATTTCAAATTATTTTATAATTAATTTAATAAAACTTCATAATCTACCTAAAATTGTGAAATAACCACTAAAATATCTATTCTCTAGAGAAACGGAGACAACCAATGTTCCAATCCTCTTCAAACATCATCCTATGTCAGTGAATGATGCAACTATGCATTAATACAAGATTTTCATATTTTTGAAAATTTCTCAAAATATGTGGGTTAACCCCTACAAAAATATTGAATTTTCGGTAAATACTCTATATACTGAAATTTATATGCTTTTGTGTTTCTTAAAAATTTATAAACACATTCTTAATTTGAATTAATGTATGTATAACATTTTTCATGATAAATGGGTATAATTTCAAATTATTTTATAATTAATTTAATAAAACTTCATAATCTACCTAAAATTGTGAAATAACCACTAAAATATCTATTCTCTAGAGAAACGGAGACAACCAATGTTCCAATCCTCTTCAAACATCATCCTATGTCAGTGAATGATGCAACTATGCATTAATACAAGATTTTCATATTTTTGAAAATTTCTCAAAATATGTGGGTTAACCCCTACAAAAATATTGAATTTTCGGTAAATACTCTATATATTGAAATTTATATGCTTTTGTGTTTCTAAAAAATTTATAAACACATTCTTAATTTGAATTAATGTATGTATAACATTTTTCATGATAAATGGGTATAATTTCAAATTATTTTATAATTAATTTAATAAAACTTCATAATCTACCTAAAATTGTGAAATAACCACTAAAATATCTATTCTCTAGAGAAACGGAGACAACCAATGTTCCAATCCTCTTCAAACATCATCCTATGTCAGTGAATGATGCAACTATGCATTAATACAAGATTTTCATATTTTTGAAAATTTCTCAAAATATGTGGGTTAACTCCTACAAATATATTGAGTTTTCGGTAAATACTTTATATATTGAAATTTATATGCTTTTGTGTTTCTAAAAAATTTATAAACACATTCTTAATTTGAAGTAATGTATTTATAACATTTTTCATGATAAATGGGTATAATTTCAAATTATTTGATAAATAATTTAATAAAACTTCATAATCTACCTAAAATTGTGAAATAACCACTAAAATATCTATTCTCTAGAGAAACGGAGACAACCAATGTTCCAATCCTCTTCAAACATCATCCTATGTCAGTGAATGATGCAACTATGCATTAATACAAGATTTTCAATTTTTTGAAAATTTCTCCAAATATCTGGCTTAACCCCTACCAAAATATTGAATTTTCGGTAAATACTCTATATACTAAATTTTATATGCTTTTGTGTTTCTTAAAAATTTATAAACAAATTCTTAATTTCAATTAATGTATGTATAAAATTATTCATGATAAATGAGTATAATTTTAAATTATTTTATAATTAATTTAACAAAACTTCATAATCTACCTAAAATGGTGAAATAACCACTAAAATATCTATTCTCTAGAGAAACGGAGACAACCAATGTTCCAATCCTCTTCAAACATCATCCTATGTCAGTGAATGATGCAACTATGCATTAATACAAGATTTTCAATTTTTTGAAAATTTCTCCAAATATCTGGGTTAACCCCTACCAAAATATTGAATTTTCGGTAAATACTCTATATACTAAATTTTATATGCTTTTGTGTTTCTTAAAAATTTATAAACACATTCTTAATTTGAATTAATGTATGTATAACATTTTTCATGATAAATGGGTATAATTTCAAATTATATGATAATTAATTTAATAAAACTTCATAATCTACCTAAAATTGTGAAATAACCACTAAAATATCTATTCTCTAGTGAAACGGAGACAACCAATGTTCCAATCCTCTTCAAACATCATCCTATGTCAGTGAATGATGCAACTATGCACTAATACAAGATTTTCATATTTTTGAAAATTTCTCAAAATATGTGGGTTAACCCCTACAAAAATATTGAATTTTCGGTAAATACTCTATATATTGAAATTTATATGCTTTTGTGTTTCTTAAAAATTTATAAACACATTCTTAATTTGAATTAATGTATGTATAACATTTTTCATGATAAATGTGTATAATTTCAAATTATTTGATAATTAATTTAAAAAAACTTCATAATCTACCTAAAATTGTGAAATAACCACTAAAATATCTATTCTCTAGAGAAACGGAGACAAACAATGTTCCAATCCTCTTCAAACATCATCCTATGTCAGTGAGTGATGTAACTATGCATTAATACAATATTTTCATATTTTTGAAAATTTCTCAAAATATGTGGGTTAATAGTCTATATACTGAAATTTATATGCTTTTGATATTCTAAAAAATTTATAAACACAATCTTAATTTGAATTAATGTACGTATAACATTTTTCATTATAAATGGGTATAATTTCAAATTATTTTATAATTAATTTAATAAAACTTCATAATCTACCTAAAATTGTAAAATAACCACTAAAATATCTATTCTCTAGAGAAACGGAGACAACCAATGTTCCAATCCTCTTCAAACATCATCCTATGTCAGTGAATGATGCAACTATGCATTAATACAAGATTTTCATATTTTTGAAAATTTCTCAAAATATGTGGGTTAACCCCTACAAAAATATTGAATTTTCGGTAAATACTCTATATATTGAAATTTATATGCTTTTGTGTTTCTAAAAAATTTATAAACACATTCTTAATTTGAATTAATGTATGTATAACATTTTTCATGATAAATGGGTATAATTTCAAATTATTTTATAATTAATTTAATAAAACTTCATAATCTACCTAAAATTGTGAAATAACCACTAAAATATCTATTCTCTAGAGAAACGGAGACAACCAATGTTCCAATCCTCTTCAAACATCATCCTATGTCAGTGAATGATGCAACTATGCATTAATACAAGATTTTCATATTTTTGAAAATTTCTCAAAATATGTGGGTTAACCCCTACAAAAATATTGAATTTTCGGTAAATACTCTATATACTGAAATTTATATGCTTTTGTGTTTCTTAAAAATTTATAAACACATTCTTAATTTGAATTAATGTATGTATAACATTTTTCATGATAAATGGGTATAATTTCAAATTATTTTATAATTAATTTAATAAAACTTCATAATCTACCTAAAATTGTGAAATAACCACTAAAATATCTATTCTCTAGAGAAACGGAGACAACCAATGTTCCAATCCTCTTCAAACATCATCCTATGTCAGTGAATGATGCAACTATGCATTAATACAAGATTTTCATATTTTTGAAAATTTCTCAAAATATGTGGGTTAACCCCTACAAAAATATTGAATTTTCGGTAAATACTCTATATACTGAAATTTATATGCTTTTGTGTTTCTTAAAAATTTATAAACACATTCTTAATTTGAATTAATGTATGTATAACATTTTTCATGATAAATGGGTATAATTTCAAATTATTTTATAATTAATTTAATAAAACTTCATAATCTACCTAAAATTGTGAAATAACCACTAAAATATCTATTCTCTAGAGAAACGGAGACAACCAATGTTCCAATCCTCTTCAAACATCATCCTATGTCAGTGAATGATGCAACTATGCATTAATACAAGATTTTCATATTTTTGAAAATTTCTCAAAATATGTGGGTTAACCCCTACAAAAATATTGAATTTTCGGTAAATACTCTATATATTGAAATTTATATGCTTTTGTGTTTCTAAAAAATTTATAAACACATTCTTAATTTGAATTAATGTATGTATAACATTTTTCATGATAAATGGGTATAATTTCAAATTATTTTATAATTAATTTAATAAAACTTCATAATCTACCTAAAATTGTGAAATAACCACTAAAATATCTATTCTCTAGAGAAACGGAGACAACCAATGTTCCAATCCTCTTCAAACATCATCCTATGTCAGTGAATGATGCAACTATGCATTAATACAAGATTTTCATATTTTTGAAAATTTCTCAAAATATGTGGGTTAACCCCTACAAAAATATTGAATTTTCGGTAAATACTCTATATATTGAAATTTATATGCTTTTGTGTTTCTAAAAAATTTATAAACACATTCTTAATTTGAATTAATGTATGTATAACATTTTTCATGATAAATGGGTATAATTTCAAATTATTTTATAATTAATTTAATAAAACTTCATAATCTACCTAAAATTGTGAAATAACCACTAAAATATCTATTCTCTAGAGAAACGGAGACAACCAATGTTCCAATCCTCTTCAAACATCATCCTATGTCAGTGAATGATGCAACTATGCATTAATACAAGATTTTCATATTTTTGAAAATTTCTCAAAATATGTGGGTTAACCCAGTGGCGGAGCCACCTCTTAGTGAGGGTGGTCAACTGACCCACATGGTTTTTGTAAAAAGAAAAAATTGTACTTGTATACTAAGAAAAAGTACTGAAAAAATGCTATGGGTTTAACTTAATGACCCACGTAATTGTGTTTATTATGAAATTTACCCTAGTGAAAGTTTTATCTAGCTCCGCCACTGGGTTAACACCCCTACTGAATTTTCGGTAAATACTCTATATACTGAAATTTATATGCTTTTGTGTTTCTAAAAAAATTATAAACACATTCTTAATTTGAATTAATGTATGTATAACAATTTTCATGATAAATGGGTATAATTTCAAATTATTTTATAATTAATTTAATAAACTTCATAATCTACCTAAAATTGTGAAATAACCACTAAAATATCTATTCTCTAGAGAAACGGAGACAACCAATGTTCCAATCCTCTTCAAACATCATCCTATTTCAGTGAATGATGCAACTATGTATTAATACAAGATTTTCATATTTTTGAAAATTTCTCAAAATATGTGGGTTAACCCCTACTGAATTTTCGGTAAATACTCTATATACTGAAATTTATATGCTTTTGTGTTTCTAAAAAAATTATAAACACATTCTTAATTTGAATTAATGTATGTATAACATTTTTCATGGTAAATGGGTATAATTTCAAATTATTTTATAATTAATTTAAAAAAACTTCATTATCTACCTAAAATTGTGAAATAACCACTAAAATATCTATTCTCTAGAGAAACGGGACAACCAATGTTCCAATCCTCTTCAAACATCATTCTATGTCAGTGAATGATGCAACTATGCATTAATACAAGATTTTCATATTTTTGAAAATTTCTCAAAATATGTGGGTTAACCCCTACAAAAATATTGAATTTTCGGTAAAAACTCAATATATTGAAATTTATATGCTTTTGTGTTTCTAAAAAATTTATAAACACATTCTTAATTTGACTTAATGTATGTATAACATTTTTCATGATAAATGGGTATAATTTCAACTTATTTTATAATTAATTTAATAAAACTTCATAATCTACCTAAAATTGTGAAATAACCACTAAAATATCTATTCTCTAGAGAAACGGAGACAACCAATGTTCCAATCCTCTTAAAACATCATCCTATGTCAGTGAATGATGCAACTATGCATTAATACAAGATTTTCATATTTTTGAAAATTTCTCAAAATATGTAGGTTAACCCCTACAAAAATATTGAATTTTCGGTAAATACTCTATATATTTAAATTTATATGCTTTTGTGTTTCTAAAAAAATTATAAACACATTCTTATTTTGAATTAATGTCTGTATAATATTTTTCATGATAAATGGGTATAATTTCAAATTATTTTATAATTAATTTAATAAAACTTCATAATCTACCTAAAATTGTGAAATAACCACTAAAATATCTATTCTCTAGAGAAACTGAGACAACCAATGTTCCAATCCTCTTCAAACATCATCCTATGTCAGTGAATGATGCAACTATGCATTAATACAAGATTTTCATATTTTTGAAAATTTCTCAAAATATGTGGGTTAACCCCTACTGAATTTTCGGTAAATACTATATATACTGAAATTTATATGCTTTTGTGTTTCTAAAAAATTTATAAACACATTCTTAATTTGAATTAATGTATGTATAACATTTTTCATGATAAATGGGTATAATTTCAAATTATTTTATAATTAATTTAAAAAAACTTCATTATCTACCTAAAATTGTGAAATAACCACTAAAATATCTATTCTCTAGAGAAACGGGACAACCAATGTTCGAATCCTCTTCAAACATCATCCTATGTCAGTGAATGATGCAACTATGCATTAATACAAGATTTTCATATTTTTGAAAATTTCTCAAAATATGTGGGTTAACCCCTACAAAAATATTAAGTTTTCGGTAAATACTCTATATA